>JAWDGP010000750.1:1132500-1137500 GCA_033675545.1 Elysia crispata | reverse complement strand
CAGACATAATAAGTAGCCAGATAGATAGATGGATGGACAGATAGATAAATGACATATAGATTTATAGATGGATAGAAAATTGACAGAGAAACAGAAAGAGTGCAAAGGAAAGTCAAAGAAGGAAGAAAGAGAGAAGAGTGGAGAGATAGAAATTAGAGAAGAGCGAGTGGATGATTGGCAGAGCATGAGAGGGAATGAATAACAGATAACAGAAGCAAACTAACACTAAATCAGAAAAAAAAATTAATTGGGACATTCAATACGGCTAAAGGTTTACATTGTAAAGTGCTGCATATTCTCAAAGGATTATTTAAATAATGATTATTTTACAAGTTGATGTGTTTGAAAAAACTGAACCATTTTAAACTCTACAGCCAAAAGTAGTAGACTAAAAGATTAAACTAAAACTTCATGAAAGTTACTTTAGTATTTTTTCTCATTTTCAGTAAATCTGCTCGCAGATTTGATATATTCCGTCTAGAGTAAGAATACGAATTATTAACTAATTTTGTAAAAAACCAAATGTTTATTAATCTATAAGATTCATGAAAAGTATAGACAATTCATTTTATAAATACTTGTAGGGTAATAAATAGTTTTGAATTTTCAAATTTTGATCGATCACTCTAAAAAGATGTGGACGTTCGTACACCTTTGCATGATGGTAAACTGAGTTTTACAGCGCATTTTTTTTTCTTTGCAGCTTGTTTGTTCCGTGATTTAAATACTATACTGCTCATACTCTTCTGACTTGGTTTTCGTCTTTTAAATGTCTCTTTTCACTTTTGGAACATTTTGGTTGATAAATACACTTGAATATTAAATAACGTTCATTGAAAAATATTTTAGACCTAAACAAATTTTTTGTTGTTGTGCCAAGGACAAGCAGCTTCTCTTCGAGCTAGTTGCAATAATTGCAGAGAATTCTCTTGACCTATCCCCTGCCTCACCAACACAAAAACGAAAATCGAGAAGGAGAAGCAAAGAAAAAAAAAATAATAAAAATAAGAAGGTGAAGAAGAAAGCGGAAGGAGGTGAGGAGGAGGCGGAGAAGAAAAAAAAAATAGTAGCATAGTAGTAGTAGTAGTAGTAGTAGTAGTAGTAGTAGTAGTAGTAGTAGTAGTAGTAGTAGTAGTAGTAGTAGTAGAAGTAGTAGTGGTAGTGGTAGTGGTAGTAGTAGTAGTAGTAGAGCAGCAGCAACAGCAGCAGTAGAAGAAGCAGACAACTTCTCTCTCTCTCTCTCTCTCTCTCTCTCTCTCTCTCTCTCTCTCTCTCTCTCTCTCTCTCTCTCTCTCTCTCTCTTAATATGTGTGTAACTTCCGGATTTGAAAAGAATAAATTAAACCCCGAGCTGAGATTTTCTTATTGAGTATCTCGGGATTTTCACTTTTCCCGTTTCAGCCGAAAAAAGTTTCAAACAACTTGCCTTGAATAATTGAAAAAGCAAAAATCAAAACAACAAAGGCAACAAACAAAAACAACGACAAAGAAACTCAACTCTCTCCCTAAAAGAAAACCAACCCCACAACAAAATATCACAAACATAAATCAAAAAAAACAAAAAAAAAAACCCAAAAGACATTAAAAGAATAAAATAACAATAAAGTTATATCGAAAAAACTAACAATAATAGATCAATTGTCACCTTTCAATACTATATATTGAAAAAGACAACTGAAAAAATGAGTGGCTTTAGTAATTCAAGTAGCCAAAGTCCTTATTAACAACACATATGTATTCCTTGTGCTGATTATCGAACACACACATACACACACACACACAAAACTCCCAGATTGTAGGAAATCGATTCCGGAGAGGTTTGCTACCTAAGTAGAAACCAAAGTCATGAGCTCTATCCATCAATCAAAAGCTCGTTGTGGTGCTATTATACAAACTGGTCATCTTAGTTTTTGTTTAATTTATTATTTAACTTAAATCTTCATAGGTCTGAGCATTAATATTAGCATGAGTACTTTTGAATTTTATTTTCATCACTACCTACGCTAAAAACATAATCTCGTCAAAGGGAACAATCAAATATCCATTACTTTTGTCTTACCTCAAACAAGGAATCGGGCATCATAGTTTTAAAACCCCCCAACCAAACTCCTTGTTTATTGTTTCATAAAAGATAGATATGAAACAATCATTGCATAAAATGTAGCCAATTTCTTATTTGGTTGTTATTTTTCGATAAAGAATTTCGTTGCTCTTAACTCAAACCCATCAAGTTCTAGATGTTTGGGCAAACAATTTAGCGTACATCTAGATCTAATCACTATTTCTTGTTTCAATGAACTGTGGTTTCTTCGTCGTAACTCAGAGGACGTATAAGCTACCATCTAGATTAGTTCGATCATCAAGAACTTTATACCATCTTTCATTTAGATGTAGATTTAGATCTTCATTACTAAAAACCTATGGCATCTACTTCTAACAGCCAGAGATTTGAAGCATTGACTTATTTTGAACCAATATATTTATGAGGGAGATTGTTCAGTCTTAATCACTCCATACACCAACCATGTTTTGTTTTGGAAATGACACAAAAGTGACCCCAGCAAAGTCAGGTAGGTCAAAAAATTGTCCAACTCAATCGCAGATTTTCAGTAAGAACCTTTTTGCATTTTGAATAAAAAAAAGTGAAACCAAACTAAGAAGCTGTAGAAGAGAGGTGGAACAATTTTATGGCGCTCACAGGGTTAGCAAGATTAAAACTCATTTTTATGGTCTATTTCCGCTTCATATGCTACCTAAAATTTAAAGCAGAGCATATGTCCCCATACTACCTCACATTTCACATTGGGAAACGCATTCCGTATATTATCAGTCTTTTATTTTAAACACTAATGCCAAGAGAAAAACTTAAGCAGGAGGCAGGGTGAGAAAGATAGTTTATCGTTCACAGTTTTGCCGTATGGAAGAAATGTGTAGAAAGAAATCCGCCTAAAGCCAACATATTACTGAGCGAAATGCTTTACAGTGTGATAAGTAAAAAATGCACCGAACTAAGCTGATTGTTGCGTAGCTGCACTATTGGGAAAAAAATACCGGTCTGTTTTACAGAAATCTATCGGGCGTGTGAACCTCTGAGCTACTTCTCATCTAAATTTTCGACTGAACAGTTTTCGATTGCCTTGTAGGGTAGACTCGCAGAAATCACTGCTCCGTTCAAGCTAAGAGCAGTGTGGCAAGTCTGTAGTAGAAGAAATTTATCTAACGTCATACCGTATAATTTAGGGCTGACAGCTCCGCTCATATCTCTGAATAAGAGACGAACACAATCATGTTGGGAGCAACAGTAATCGAATCGTAAGCACCATAGTTTAAGCGCTGATGGTGCGAAGATGTAAAGTCTAGTTCCTAGTAAATGCAGGTATCATTAGGATCGCTAAGTGCCATATGCTCCCTAGAATCATACAATGATGGTGCAGTGAGGAATATGCTGAGAGTTCCACACAAACAGGCTGTAGTGAAGATATACAAAAAGAAACGATCCATCACCATGGCGATATACTTCCAGTCGCGTTCCTCCTGGATGAAAAAAGAAACGGAAACAGGCAAATGTTATGAAAAATATAAAAGGAAATTTTGTCCGCATGTAAGAAGAGTAAATTATCTACGTCTATGTACACATGCTTTTCATGATTCAAGGTAGCGCTGCATCTTTAACATACTCTTATTTTTTTAAATGATTCGCCATAAGCTTACTCGCAAAATTCTTCACAACTGCTCAAAAATAAAAAAGAATGCACACAGAGGATAAAGGACAAAGAAAGACAGAGCAAACAGGCATGAACGGCGCTGGTACAAAAAAAAAAAAATCCAACAAAACAAAACAAGAACAAAAAAAAACAAAAAATAAACAACCAAAAAAACAAAACAAAAAACAATAGAAAATAAATTAAAGAAGGACGAGGTTGAGCCCAAGAACCGAAAGTGAGAGGTGTGAAAAGATCTGCATTTAGAACTCACGAACAAAAGGTGCTAAGAGTTGGGCCCTCCTGAGGAAAATAAGAGGCAGAGAAGCAGAGGGATGCCAGTTATTAGTGTTGTAAAAAAGAAAACACGGAACTGTCAATCTCGAAAGGCCAATTAAAGCAGAATGTGTGACTGAAGAGATTAGAGAGACTAGATAATTGTCAGTACGTATACAGAAATGAATAAAATAAGGGAAAAAAGTAAAACGTGAGGGAAGGTGAAAGCGAGAAAGATAGAGAGAAAGAGATAGACAAGAGAGAGAGGTTATAGAGAATGAAAGAATTAGAGAGAGCCTGATAAGGACATACGGAAAGATGAGATCTCAAAATACGGAAGCAAGGCGGAAAGAAAGAGATGGAGAGATTTAAGAGGAAATATATATATATATATATATATATATATATATATATATATATATACAGAGAGAGAGAGAGAGGGAGAGAGAGAGAGGAAGAAAGAGAATAACAAAGAGATAAAAAGAGAGAAAGTGAGAGAGAGAGAGAGAGAGAGAGAGAGAGAGAGAGAGAGAGAGAGAGAGAGAGAGAGAGAGAGAGAGAGAGAGAGAGACAGACAGAGAGACAGAGTGAGAGACAGAGAGAGAGAGGGAGGGAGGGAGAGAGATTGGTGGAGTATAAACTGAATTTAGAAATGGCATGTAGAAAAAAAGTGGTAAGAGTAAATATAGATAATAGGAAGAAAAAGAGGTTAAAGCAGGAATCGAAAGTCGAAAGAGCAAGTAATACTTAAAAAAACTTGCTATCCATCAATTCTACCGGTACACTACTTTACAATGTTAATCAATGACTCATGCTTACAATATATTTTGTTCAAAGGAGTTCTTGAAAACAAGGAACAGTTTTTATCGCTCGATTAAATTCACTAAATAGACCTTTGTAACCAAATCTTACCTCTATGTCTTCATCTCCTTTCCGCAAATGGTTGGCAATAAAAGTGACGCCCTTGATAGCATCCATAACTTCAGGCGGATAATAACTTGTGGCCGGCTCTGCCTCAGATAT
>JAWDGP010000750.1:985000-1127500 GCA_033675545.1 Elysia crispata | reverse complement strand
CTTGTGCGAAATAGAGCAAGGCAAAAGTAAATGAAGGAATTTGAATTAAAACGTTATCGAAACTGATTTTGAAAAAAAATCATTGTTATGCCGTTAAGCTTGTTCTGTTTTGTGCGCTTGAAGAATCTGTTACAAATAAATCTAGTTCTGAGAAGTGATATTCGAAACGCAACGTGCACAGCAAAAATTGATGTGAAAAAGTCTGCCAAGAAAGGAGAGCAATTTTGATTCACCGGATTCTTAAGAAATATTTTGCATTGCTATAACTAAAAAGAACTTAAAACTTTCAAAAATTCTGAGAAGCTACACAGAAGATAAATGTTCCTTATTGCATGTTTTTAATTATATTGATTCAATTGCAATGTCTAAGGAATGCGAAATCGGAAATGCCGCATAGACTATTTCCGATATTTAATTCACTGCTGCAGCTATGGGTATGCACTGATGATAATTAAATAGACCTGCTTCAATATAAAAATTATAGCCAGAAACTTTAAAATGCAATTTTTTATTACTGCGCTACATTATAAATCTTCTATATTAACTCCAGCTGAAAACTTGTCAAAAGTATTCACCCAAGACAATTCATTTCGAGAGAGTCGCATAATTAATATGCTAATGCGCATAGATTAACAATCATTTGATGTTACGAATAGGCGTAGACTACACTTTATCTTGCTTTTTTTCACATCTGCAGCTGACTTCAATATAAAAGACAACCTGAAAATCATGACAATTTAGATAGAACTTAATAAAGAACGATACAACGATTCTATTAATTTTATATGGGCAAGAAAAATTGTGTACAGAAAAAAAAAAGGAATTTGTCCAATAATCTGATACTGTGACTTTTCCCAGAACGGTAATTTTACTGAAATATAAAGGAAAAAAAAAACAAAACCAAAAACTAAAAAAAAATCTTACGCAACAACCGGAGCTAAATCCCAAGATTCTCTAATCACAGAGAAAACAACTGAAAACCCGGCACTATATATTTGACTGCCTTGCAAGGAAACAAAAAGGGAATAAACTCCTGTATTTCGTCCTGGCTTTATCTTGATTATCGATAAATACAAGGTGGCATTTCACTGGCTAAGATAAGGGTTCTACAGTTTCCATCTCACGGCTCAGAAGAAATCTACGCCCGAGAAGGGGTAGGGGTTGTCTTCGATAAAACTATGAATACTGATCAGAGAGGGGAGAGAAACACATTGTAGGATCGGGCTCGTCTGACTGGTCGATACTGAAGTATCGACAGCACTTGCCCTCTACAATGACCTAGACACAGGGTTATCATCCATGAACCGTTGGTGAATTTTCCTCTCTTAGACTTTCCTCAACGTCAGTACCGCTCTCTGCCACTCGAAAATTCCCTAATGACGTTTGGCGTTCCGGATACGCGACTCACTTCGCGCAACCCTCGTTTGATCAAGCTGGTCTTAAACCTAACACAAAGACGTCTGTCAGGTCACCATCTCATATATAGGACATGAAACGTGGCATGCGAGGATAATTCACCTAACAATTCCAAAGAGAAATAAACAGGACCCATTCAATTGCCCTCCTAATACAATTCAGACCGGAGAGTATAAGGTACTAAGTGACGATTATCCACATAGAGTTATCGTGAGAAAATCAGTGATACATTTCTATCGGCGGATCGAATCACACAATGATATGAAGGAGCTCACTTGATTCAAAAAATCAATCCAAACTTTAGCGATTATCTTTCTTTGCCATTATTGCTTTAAGCTCTGTGTAGGAATCAGGAATTTGATAACGCACTATGAAAAGTAGACACGATAGATAAGTGAACAAGTTTTTAAAAGGAACCTTTGGACATAGCAATATCAGATATCAGAATAGGTCTACATAAATAAAGTCGTAATCGCTCGATTTGATCACAGCATATAGCTACCACATATTCTACAAATTCCAAACTAAAATATAAACAACAGCAACAAAAACACCGACTCGCACACAAACATATCTGCAGTTTTATACTCCGAAGGATACACAGATTATATAAACATGGATTTACCTGACGTAACCACACACTGAGTGTCAGAATTTGGTTCCGTTCATCCTGAAACAAAAAGAATAAAATATTGAGGAACCAGATAAAAGAAACATAAAACGACATCAACGACAGCAACAACAACAACAACGTGCAATGTAGAGATAAGAGAAGGGCATAATGTATTATAAAGATGAAATTTTTTTACTATAAAGGTATTAAAAGACACGAGTCAGCTGAAAAAGGCTCAGATTATAGCAGAACACACATAATTGTTATTGAATACTCTCTCAGCTTTGGTGGCATACTTTGAAAGTGTAATCAAAGTCTAAATCGTGTTTCATATATATGTGCTAAAGAATTCCAATATCCATTTCTAAATTGAATTTTTTTGCGCAGAAAATAAAAAAACACAATAAATGAAAAAAAAAAATCATGAAAAAGTTTATTTTACCTAAACCAGACAGTTAGCTAGAAGAATATGAATCAACAAATTTGTAGACATATCAAAAGATTAAAAAAAAATAAAACTTATAATTATTGGTTGTATAGAAAATACTTTGTTTTTGTATGGTCACAACCCAAAGAAAAACCTATCCTTTAGAGGAAAGAGAAAAAGCTGAGAAAAAAAAAACCCACACACACAACGGAGTAAAATCATAAAACTTATAAATCGGCCTGAAGCTTTTCGTCTGATTCATGTCAAAAGGAGAGAGGACCAGACATATTACACTTTCAATTTGAAAATATTATTCCAGACTCTTAATATGTACTGAACTGCAGTGATGTTAGGTCTTCTCTTTAACACATCATATGATTCTACAGCGCTGGCACTTGTTTTGTAATAACGATACTTTCCCGTGCACCAGAGGAGAGCCTCATCCATCATTTCCAACAGACACACCCTGTAAACTAAGGCTGCTGAATTTAAAAGGATAGTCGGAAACCATAAAAAATCGCCCCGGCGGCAATTCATAATCAGGAAAAAATGAAAAAAAAAGTCGAGTGATAAAAAGGGGAAAATAAAAATAAAAAAAGAGGGCCACTTGTCTGTCTATAGTGATTGATACTTTGCGGCAACGTGTCATATCGTAGCACTGATGAGTGTTTGCTCTGCTCTTTGAAAGGTATCGTCCTGAGAACCATTAGTGTTCTAGCCTTGCAATTAACTTGACTTCAGAAAAGAAATTTTTGCAATAAGAATGGTTTATTTCATATTCAGCTGTAAAATCCAAAATTTAAGTTTACCTATAGGACCGTGCATGGGCATTAGTCGACAACTTATATATACTGGATATTATACTACTACTACTACTACTACTACTACTACTACTACTACTACTACTACTACTACTACTACTACTACTACTACTACTACTACTACTACTACTACTACCTCTACTTCTACTTCTACTACTACTACTACTACTACTACTACTACTACTACTACTACTACTACTGCTACTGCTACTGCTACTGCTACTGCTACTGCTACTGCTACTGCTACTACTACTACTACTACTACTACTACTACTACTACTACTACTACTACTACTACTACTTCTACTACTAAATAATAAAAAAAGAACCAAAAACCAAAACAAAAACGTGTACTCAGGATTATCAAAAGTAGGAGAATACGTCTCGTTAAAAGTGTTTTTTTGTTTTACCACCAGGAAGCACGACTTGAATGAAAAGGAAAGGAAAAAAAAAAACCTTAACAGGTTAAAAAATAATGATTTCTCGTTTAACATAGAAAGTATTGATCAGAGCTACGGCTCTATTCCTTTTTGTGGCAGCGTACATAATAACAATAGAAAAAAAACTCAGTAAAATTGATAAGGAGAACACATATTTTTGCTTCTAATTCTTAAGCATTCAAGTGAAAGAAAAAATATTCTTGTGTATCTATCCTTTCGGTGATATACGAGCTGAGAATCTGTAATCGTTCAACGTGGCTTTTTTTTTTGGTATATTTTGATCTCAGATATACCGAACTATTGACTAGATATCAAGTCTTGGCCAGCTTCATGAAAACAGTTTAAAACTCAGGACTCAATAGAAAAAAGGCCAGAAAAAAAGTCTCATCAGATACACATAACAGCAGTTGATTGATCACAAAGCGGAATGTAATACTTAAAACACATAACTGCATTGTTCGACAACAATGAGAAGTATATCAGTATAATTCCAACATTCACTGATTCAGGCTAATTTTAAAAAAAATTTCATGGGAAAAATAATCATCTCAGGTTTTTCTTGGCATATATAGATTCAAGAGGGAAAAAACAAAAAGCAAAAGGACTTTCAGACCAAAAAGGAAAGAGGTTAAGAAACGCGCACGGCAGAGACTGTTAGAAAGAGAGAAAGAAAGAGATGGGCAGATAGGCAGATAGAGTAGATGAAAGGAATGAGACACTGGAACTGGGAGAAAAAGAGAGAAAGAAAACAAAAAAGAGCAAGAGAAAGAGAAAAAGAGGAATAGAAGCGAGGGAAGTGTCTAAAAGTAAAAACTGTTTCAAAAATAACTCGAGAGAAATTTAAACGAATTATCTACACCCATTTAGCTTAGTTTAATGGTGCAAATGACGTGGCACGCCTAAACGAAAAAAGCTTAGCAACGGAAGAAGCAGCTATGTGATCAAAAGATTTTTAGGATATTGAAAACAATGACTGCTCATCCCTTTCAAAATACAGTCGAAAGAGAGAAAAAAATAGAAAAGCGAAATTCTTGAGCGATTTCAAAAAAGCTAATACATATTAAAACATTTCTCTAGAATTGCACCGCTTGGAAGTCGGCAGTAATGAATATAAATTACGAAAAAGTGAATCGCACGGAGCAAAATAAATGGCGACAACAGCACGGAAACTATAGATCTTCATCGAATTTTGCCTGAGATAGAATTTGCGTAAAATCTGGCGTGTGACAAACGGGTGGCCGTGTTTAAACATGGTGATATATGCTTTTCTAATCAATCCCCAGTTCCCCTTAAATACGAACACACTTAATTGGAAATACTCATGGCCCGCATATTTGTCTTTTTCTGGACTCTCCTCTCAGGGAGTCAGAGGGTTATTTGTGGCCAGCCAAGGAGTGTAGTCTTTTATCAACGTCTTTGCGAACTTCTATGTGAAAAAAAAGAATATATAGTGGACAGTTCACGGCTGACTTTTAAAACTGAAACTTGGGTAAGATAAGAGCAGCTGGCTTACCATGTCTCAGTAACATTAATTTGGTTGTCATAAAATGTGATAACCGATAAATTGCGGCTCGCGAAATATTATTTTCCGGTAGCTTAAACTTCATGTTTACCACTACTACCACACCTACATCTACTACTACTACTGTTGCGGCTGCTGTTGCTGACATTTTTACAACACCAAAAAAAAAAAAAAAACAAAAACCAAAGCCAAAAAAAAAAAACCAAACCAACCCAACAGCCAAAGTATTGACTGAGCACGTGACACTAAACCCTTTGACGAACAGGACGTAATAGTTCCTTTGCAGATGCATATTACCTTCGAAAGGCATGAAATACAACAATTACCAAAATGTAGCATATGTTAATACTGAATAAATACAAATGCGCCCCTCTCTTTTTCCCTAGGTCATCAAGCTGAATTCAAAATTAATCTATCTTTTAATTCATTAACAACCCCCCCCCCCTCCCCAAAAAAAAAAAACAACAACAATGAAAAACAAATGTGGTAAGACCTTAAACAAAATAATGTAGAGAAAAGTAGTTGCACTGTAGGACATGAATAAGGCAAACCTGTTGGACCAAAAATAGTGGTTTACTGACAGAAAGGTTAATCTTGGTCTTACTGCCAAGTTGATGGTCCATTAATAGATTTTTGTGTGGTAGAAGACAAAGTGCTGGGTGTATGATTGTATATTACTTGCAAGCATTGTTGGACAGTGTGAGTGTTAGGATTTTCATTCTCTTTTTCTTTAATGTTATAAAGTGTGTCCTTTATGAAGCGAGGTTGACGAGAGACTAAATTCACTTTAAAAATTTAAACTTAATCCTAACTAAAAAAAAATTTAAAAAAATCAGGTACGCCTGTGAAATCTGATTTAATGCAAAAAAAACAACAACAACAACAAAACAAAAATAAAAACAGTGTGACTTTGCTCTGAATTCCTGATGTGTTCTTGCAGCCATGCTGTTCTTTTTGTATCCTAACTTTACACTCTAGTGGAAGTTTAAAATGGACTGACACTTCCGCTTGTTATGTCCCGTAAAAAAGAAAAATAAGGATATGTCGAATTAAACCCTTCACTGATTTTTTCTTCTGCAATTATCTTAAACCGTTGACTCAACCATTCGTTTACTTGTCAGGTTACAAGTACGAAAGAAGTTTTAGCTGCGGGCCTCTCCAGTTCATTTTCCACCGTATGCTTTCATTTTTACCACATTAGCGTGACAAAAAGGAGACTAAATGTTATTTCTTTTTTTTCTTTTATTTCTCAGGCCTTATTTGATATAATCTTGGAGAAATATTTTTGCTGAAAGAAGAAAGTTAAAATTTTAAGTTTTATCAAAGCCAAACAATTTCTAACAGAATTTAAAATACACCCTTAACTAGTGAGGTCTTCTCTCCGCTTCATCAGGTTTTTGGAGTGATCCATTATATTCATTTAATTTACAAAATGAACATACTCCTTCGTATTGATATTGGTATGACCAATAAAAAAAAAAGATTCGAGCTTCATGTCTCTCCATACGGTGATCTCAATAGTCACATTTTTAGTCACAAACTAGTCTTTTTAACAATTAATTAAAACAAGTGACATTGTAAATAGAAGAAATGAGATGGTCAGCAGTCTCCACCCAACTGTGGGTTTATCGATCATCGCCCAAGAAAACAGTACACTGTTTATCCAGAACACAATAGTAAGTTGATCATTAGTCTGCGCTGGCTGCTCCTGGAAATACAGAGTATAGAAGTTAACCATGGCTAATTCTAGTGCTATGAATGGATTAAAAACTAAAAAAAAAAACAATCTGCATTAAGTTACTTTAAATATAAAGCTAAAATAACAAACATCACAATCATTTTTCATCATATGAAAAGAAACTTTGAAAGAGAGAAAATCAGAGAGAAAGAGAGACTGAAAGAGAGAGAGAGAGAGAGAGAGAGAGAGAGAGAGAGAGAGAGAGAGAGAGAGAGAGAGAGAGAGAGAAAGAAAGAGAGAGATAGTGAGAAATAGAGAGAGAGAGTAAAAGAGAGAGGAGAGAGAGTGAAATAGAGAGTGAAAGAGAGAGTGAAAAAGAGAGAGAGAGAGAGAGAGAGAGAGAGAGAGAGAGAGAGAGAGAGAGAGAGAGAGAGAGAGAGAGAGAGAGAGAGAGAGAGAGAGAGAGGCAGAGAACTTCAGGGAACATATCTAGGTTAAGCATATTAAGGTTATTGATTTTTGTGTTTATTTTATAATCGTTACTTTGAATGGGCTATATACATTAACAAAAAAAAATTAATCCATGTTTGCACCAACGAATTCCAAAGAAATTATATGCCTAAATATTAATTCATAAGGCTGAAATTAAAGACCTCGGTGAAAGAATCATGAAACCAGGCCGACAGAATTAGAATTATGTTTGATTGTTTGATATCGCTCGTCCACAAAAAAGATGATCATAGGCCTTTTATGCACATTAAGAAACTGTCATCCACACGGCGGAACTGAAAAAAATGCCCCTAAATTCATACAGTGGCGATGTTGGAATTGAGCCGAGAAATATAACTGCGAAATCATGGTGGATATTTTTTTTTCGCTTTAGATACATTACACAGCTGAAAAGATGAACAAAAACATGATTATTTAAAATGTCTTATTTTGTTCGTAGCAATCTTTGATGGCTTTTTTTTTTTGCTTATAGATATTTAAATTAATATCTTGATACTTTGGAACTAAAATCTATCATTGATTGAATTTAGTGTCAGGAAAAATTTACATATGATTTCACAACTGAATGTACATTTAAAAAAGCCGATTCACGTCATTTATGTCTCACCTCGATAAGATTTACTCTGAAACAACCTCTATGTGCCATTCCCATCGTTATCAACAATGAAGAAGGTACCACTGTGCACATAATTACACCCACGTGATAAACCTCGGCTGAGAATTACACTCTTTTATCCTGGATTGAGACCGTCTTCTTTGACCATTGTAAATGAGAAGGACATGAGAGAAAAAGAAAGGGGGGGGGGGGGAAGAAATGTTGGAAAGAGAAGGGCATTTAAGAGATCGATGACCTAGCAATTTTAGTCTTTATATCTGAGACAGAAGTTGCTATTCTGGGAATATAATGTTGGTAAAATGGACACGTGATGTAGGTAATCTTAGGGTGCCATAGGAAGAGGTAGCATGGTTTCAGCGAAAGAAAGAAAGAAAAAAATTTAAATAAATGTATAGATTGATAGATAGATGACTAAGAGAATAAGAGATATAGATAAAAGAATATATTAGTTAGAGAGAGAGAGAGAGTGAGAGGGAGGGAGGGAGGGGGAGAGAGAGAGAGAGAGAGAGAGAGAGAGAGAGAGAGAGAGAGAGAGAGAGAGAGAGAGAGAGAGAGAGAGAGAGAGAGAGAGAGAGAGAGAGAATCAAAGTGTGTGACACAAAAAAGATAAACAGAGGAAGAGCGGAAGGATGATATGGGAAAGGTTGAAAAAGAAGATGCTTCTATCTGCCTTGTGGTCGAGTCGATCTTGCGGCCAATACTCTCTCAGTTTTACTGCGGAACTCCACTTTTTTCCACTCACCGTGGCTATTATGGGTGTCACTGTCTCATCCGTTCGTATGGTTTTCTTTCCATTTTAACTTTTATCTGCGATCTAGATTCAGCGGATCTCTAGCATCACTTTTCCTACAGCCTCCACATTCCAATTCCATTTCCCCATTTTATTCTTGGCCGATTGATTCTCAGAGAGAGACCTAAAGAACCAAATTTAATCTTTTACTCTTCACCAGCAAACCATGAGAGAGGGTAAACTAATGCAGCAAAGCTGGCGAACCAATCGGAGCGTCCGTTTCGCTTACCAAGTTTGATTTTAAGCGAAGAGCCAGAGGATGAACAAGTCAAGTACCTCTTAACGTACCAGACATCTAAAAGTTTTCTAAAAATCGATTACAGGGTATCGCTTAAACTGAAGCTTTAAATGAAACCATCTTCAAGAACAAGACGGTAATCGACCAGAACATATTTTGGAAGTCTGAAGAAATGTCTTGTCACACCAAGAGATGTGAGTAGAGTGTGTGTAAGAAATTAGTCGACCTGTTAAAAAGGATCCAGAGCATCAGCCACAACTTTCCTTGAAAAGAAATCCAGGGATGGTATTTGAAATCAACAAGTAATCTTGCTTATTGAATACAGGTCACAAAGTCACAATTTACGTTTATTTTGGTGCCTAAATAGAATAAATAAAATTCAAACATCAGAACAGTAATATATTTGGTAATCTGCTGGACAAACGTGACCCTCTTTGTGTAAAAGTCCTGCCACAAGCAGTGAAGTTTGGAATTAATTCAAAGTGATCCTTACATTTTGTATACATACCTCTTAAGATAGTCCGACACTTCTTATCTGGGTGTCCGTTCCATGGCCACTGTATTCCGCATCCTTCATACGCATGTTGTGGTTTTCCCTTCCCTGTTATTATCCTTTCTCATTTGTTATCTTTTTAGCAGCTTAATAGTGTTAACATATGATGATTTAAACCCCGCAAAACATTTCTCATGCCCACTCCGACTGAAAGTGTTCATTTTAAAAATCATAAATTAAGTGTAGGATTATAAAATTACTTTATCTTAAAAAAAAAAGGCCTTTGCAGATTTCATATTTTTGAAAAAAAGTCATAACCATGTCTCATGATCAAACATGCAATCGCATGAGGTCAAAATTGTCCTTTTTGAAAAAAAACAACACGCTGTTTAGATAAGCAGCCTACATAACTCCTTAAAGTACGCAAACACCCGTTTAGTTGAATTTTGATGAGAAAATACGCGACACATATTTACTTCTTTTATAAGATTTGCTTTTGTACAGATTACTCTCCATGAGTATTTCTATCATTCTTCTTTTTCTTTATTTCTATCTCTTTCTCTATCTCATTGTTTTTTTTTGTGTTTCTGTTATTATGAATCAATCTGTATTATCATCTATAATGTATCCGTGTGTTTATCTATCTTACCTCTTGAAAATCTACTCATGTTTCTTTCTGTCTGGGCACTTATCAATTTATTTATTTTAGTAAAAATGTTAAAAGATATTAGACATTCTGCTAAATATTGTTCTAGCGCTTAATATAGAACAAAATATGCATAATTTGTATCTTCCAACTTATAAACTCTTTCAAACCCGATAAGGCGATGATAAAATAAACCATTTTTATTCCTATAAAAATAAAGACGCAATTTCTTATATAAATCTGCACACAGGTAAAGTTCCAACACATATATTTTACCATCTAACCAGGCCAGCCTGTTTCCAAACCGCAGATGTAGATAAGCTTATTTTTTCAGTTTAAAGTTCGTAAGAGATATCAAGGTTGAAAAAACAATCAATAGGCTGCCTCCGTGAACACGCCTTTTCAACACCGAGTACTCATTGCAGGCGCATTTCAAACTTATTCTTTTTTCCTTTAAAATAACTGAAAGAAATGCCACGAATATCGTCTATCCCCCACAAGTTTGAAATGAATCTGATTTCAGGCGCTGTTACTGTTCAAAGTTTTCAAACGCAATCAGAAAATAAACATCGTAAGTAATTACAAAGGAAAGAATAAATTAGGTAACGAAGAAAAAAAAAACAACACACACAAAATATAAAAATTGATCACTAAACGAAAAATTCGATTACGATGACTACGACACTAACGAGGGAAAAAAAAAGAAAATAACGAAGAACAAAGTTAACAACTGTTGCTAAACCAACAACAACAACGACAACAACAACAACAACAAAAAACACGAATAAAAACAACAAAACAAAAACGTCACGCAGGGAAAAGGCAGACAGACTCTTTTTGTCGATTTCTTTTGAAGCTACTGACATTTTGCAATGATTGCACTATTTTTGACAGCTAACCCCCAGAGAAAGGCAGCAGACAACCAAGTCTGATTTTATATTTTTTGAATATTTAATTGATACACTGGAAAAAAAAGTGTACAAGTCTCTATTTCAATACTCTCCTGAAGTATCTTAGTGTTACCTTATCTTTCATCACAATATCGCATTCGCCAGGGTTTCCGTGTCTAATTCTGCCTTCATCAATCGACCGACTTCTAGTAATAGTGTCTCTGTTTTCTTCACTGCTCAGTTAAGACATCAGCACCTTTTTAATTGCACAAAATAAGTGTATGATTATGCGTTGCGAAAAATGATTTTTTTAAACACCATATACTTGATCCTTAACAAAGCATTCTCCCTTTTAAGATTACAATGAATTATAAAAAAAATTCGACTTTAAAAATATTTTCTTATATATTGTAATTAAAAATTCAGAGAAGTTAATTAAGATTGAAAAAAAAATCAAAGACAGCCAAGTTTATTTCCAACACTGCCATCACTTGATTTGTTTTTTAGCCCTTCCCTTTCTTATCCCTTCGTATTTTTTGCGTTATCCTTTACACTTTCTTTTACTCCTGCCCCTTTTCCTTAATCTTCATTTTACTCTTTTACTCTCACCTTCTTTACTTTCCCCTTTCACCATCGTTTCCTCGCACTGTTTCCTTTTCTTGTTTTCGTCACTAAATCCTTCTCTTTCTAGCTTCACTTCTCCTTTCTTTTACTTCATTTTATCATCGACTTCCCCTCCTTTTTCTTGCCGTATTTATAGTACCGGTAGTACTAAAAGCAGCAGTAGTAGTAGCAGTGGTAACAGTGTCGTTGAAGTCGACATGTTAGCGGTAACGTAGTGGTCTAATAACCTGCACATGCTATTCCAAGGTTTGCTCTTCTATGATCATTGTTTTTTTCCGTAAACAATGAGGAATATACAGCAAAGTCCAAAGCACGCCATAAAACGGTTTTAATTAATGTAGTAATACACTTATAAACACACACACACATATAGATATTATAGATATTATTATTATTATCATCATCATCACCATTATTATTATTATTATTATTATTATTATTATTATTATTATTATTATTATTGTTATTATTATTGTTATTATTATTATTATTACCAGAGGATGGAAGTATGACTCTGATAAATATCTTTTTGGTCCCTTTTTTTGGTCTACCCTCCACTGCGGGGTTTGTTAATCAATATTTTCGTAAAACCCTCACATTTCCTGAATTATGGGCTATTTTCGAAAAACTGTAACAAAAACCACTAAATCTTTCCTTTTGAAATTTAGTTACCAGTCCTATAAAAATCGATTTTGAGTAAGCCTACAATATTTTTTGTTATCTTTTTTCCTTACGAATCCTGAGTTCTGTGTTGCGAAGGGTTTATTTGTGTTACTTATAATTGCTGAAAAAAAGAATAACCTTGCCATTCTTAAGCTAGATAATGAAATACAGGTACATGTATACTCTTATCTTTGCCTGGTAATATTAAGGTTTAGTTCTGTTATTTTCTTGACGGAAAGACAATGTGAAACATATCTTCTTACTGCATTTGTCTGTATTTTTCTGAAACCTTTATTGCCTTTTCTGAAAAAGAAAATCTGTTCTCGATAAAAATGTGCTTAACAGATCCTAGATATTACTTTTCCTTCGTCAAGTGTGATTTCGGAGCAAATATCTATTTCTAAATTTCTGTCTACTAATATACTGCACTAATGTTCTGTAAATCTCAATAGATTTAGTTTTTGAGTCGAAGCAGTCCTATTGAAAGGTCGTAATGACGCTGACCTCTAGATTATGCTAACCTACCTGAAGGTGAGAGCATAGCAAAGCAAAACGAAAGAAATAAAGAAAACCTGTCTTCTCCAAACATCGCTCTCAGCTAACTTCGTACTTATGTGCAGAACTTACTGGTAACTCTTTGACCTAGATTTTATGTTAAACTACCTTGGCCTGGCATCGCACGATCACCTCCCAAGCGCTTTGAGATTCCAAACTTTTCCATTCTTTACCGTGGCAAATGGTAAAAAAAATGTTGAAGACGAAAGTAGAAACTGAAGAGCAAACACAATCTTTGTTATTAATATTAGTCTCCTAGACTTACGGGGAATTTTTTCCTACCTGAGTTTGACCCGTTTGTGTATTTTCCTTTGGACGCGCACTCGCATGCATCTGCAGTTTTAAGGGCAATTCGGCCAAGAAAAATAACGCGTTCCCGAGCCCAAGGAAATACAAATCCGAAAGAAGAAAGTCTACACACCCCACCCAAAGTCTTAAAGTTTCTAATATGAGCCATGAAATGACGATAGAAAAATTCCTGTTTTCTCCTTGAAGCAAAGTAAAAAAAAAAATACGATTGTTTTATTGTGAATCGTTTCTTTCTAGATTTGTGGCAAAAAGTTTTGATGATGAGTGGTGTGTAGGTTGGTTCTAATCCTGCACCATCTTTAGCGGTTTAGCCTTTATGGGCCGCAACTGGTGCGTAAAGTAGAGGAATGTAACTGCTTATCTACACCCATAGAGACTCCCGCCAAGCCTGAGGATAGAACTGGTTAGGTCAGATCCAATCCCATCAGCAGATAACTCAAGCCAGCATTTTTGACGATGAGAGGTAGAGATTCAGATTGCAAAGAAATGGCAGAACTAATGTAAACAAATAGTTCTGTGAACAGGAGGTGAATAATAATTGGTTGAGATAAGATCAGTCTAACTAATACTAACAGTAAAGGAGCAAATTCGAAGGCAAGGATTTATATTAATTTAGTTCACTTTTTACGCTAAGAGAGTAATGACTTTTGAAACTTTGATTGCACAGGTATTCCTATTTGAAGCCCAAAACTTATTTTAAACCAAGGAATAGTGAAGAAAAGAAACCAGCAAGTGTGAAGCATGGATTGCACGACCACGTGGTACTGATTTACTTGGGCCTTGATAAATATAACTGGGACAATAAAACCTTAGGCTAATTTATTACTATAAGCTGCACTGATGTGTAACAAAAACATATAAAGTTTTCCAGAGTGTGAAAGACATCTTTATTGAAGATAAACCAACACAAATCAACTAAGCTGACAAACGAATACTTTTTGCTGGTAATGTCAGTACTCCGCATGGTATAGGATTTGACCCCATGCAATTCACTATCAACCTGAAGCATGCCCTTAAGGAAGTACAGTTACAGGAGACCAACCTCAATTACATCTCGAAGAATTAGTATCGACGGTTCTTAAGTATAAGAACGATAGAGAGAGAGAGAGAGAGAGAGAGAGAGAGAGAGAGAGAGAGAGAGAGAGAGAGAGAGAGAGATAAAGAGAGATAAAGAAAGATAGAAAGAGAGAGAGACAGAGAGAGAGGCGGGTTAAAGGAGAGAAAGAGAAAATTTAATAGAGAGAGATATAATGGGGAAAAGAATGTGTGTGATTCTGTGGGAGGGGGGTGGGGGAGGAGGTGAGAGAGAAGGAGGGAGAGAGAGCGGATGGACGAAAAAAAATAGAGAGATAGAGAGGGAAAGAGATTCAGATGTAGATCAGTAGGTAAAATAGACAAAAAGGAGAACAGAAAAATAGAGAGATGGTTAGAGAGAGAGAGAGAGAGAGAGAGAGAGAGAGAGAGAGAGAGAGAGAGAGAGAGAGAGAGAGAGAGAGAGAGAGAGAGAGAGAGAGAGAGAGAGAGAGAGAGAGAGAGAGAGAGAGAGAGAGAGAGAGAGAGAGAGAGAGAGAGAGAGAGAGAGAGAGAGAGAGAGAGAGAGAGAGAGAGAAAGAGCGAGAGAGAAAGGGAGAGAGGGGTAGAGAAAGAGAGAAATCAAGAGATAGAGTCTCATAGAGAGAGACTCAGATGAAGATCAATCGATAAAATGGATAGAAAGAATGAAAAACAGAAAGAGAGAGATAGATAGTTAGATAGTTAGGAAGATAGATAGAGAGAGAGAAAGACACAGAGAGAGGTAGAGAGGGAGGGAGAGAGAGAGAGAGAGAGAGAGAGAGAGAGAGAGAGAGAGAGAGAGAGAGAGAGAGAGAAAGAGAGGGAGAGTAAAGACAAACCTATAGAACTCCTAAAGGTAAAGCATACGCATACAATATTAAAAACTGAACAACGATAATTAAAAAAAACCAAAAGAATGATAAAATTAAAAACACTTGATAAAATAGAGTTCAGGGATGTCAACGGAGAGAACCGACAGCTTAACTGAAACAGAGGAAAAATAGAATTATCAGAACCTGTCTGTAATTGAATCTGACTCAATAAAATGAAAAAAAAAAATGCAAACTTGACTCATTTATTCGATCTGTTTGCTTGGCCTCTGGCATTCGAAGCCGCCTGTCATCGCCCCATGGCTGCCCAAGGGAACCGAGGATCTCTCGATTTTAAACCGTTGACACCGCTTGTTGAGTCAATTTGAAAAAGAATAGGATGGATAAGAACGAAAGGTTGCATGGGACATCAATGACAGTTTTTTTAAAAACTCATTGAAGTTATAGCTTCAAAGAACTACTTTCTGCTTCTAGAAGAGTTTTATATAAAATTTTGCAGTGATTACAAAACAAATTTTAAGAAGATAAGAAAAAAGGGCCAGAGAGAGGGAAAATACAGGCATTCCAAAGCTTTTCCCCGTAACTGTAAACTGAATAAGCAGTGTAAAGATGGGTTTGCATGAAATGGGGCAGAGAGACGTTTAGGTTCAAAATCCCTTTTTGTCTTTCTCTAAATCAAACACAAATCAATTTTGTATGGCAAACTCCTATCAAAATAAAGAAACATACAGGTAAATATGAATGCGTCGCTTGTGATGAAAATCTGCTTCTAATTATAAAACGTGTAGCACGTAAATTTGTTGCTATAGGACAGAAAATAAAACGGTCATGTCCTGCAAGATTCTAAAATTTTGAATCAATGCTTATTCATTAACCACTTCACCTAGAAGGAAATTAAAAAATGAAAAAGATGTTTATTTAATGTAGCATTTGATCAATTATACATAAAACTGTAGCATAGTGTATTAAAATATTACATGCGATTTAGTGTATTAAAATATTTTATGAGATTTTAACAAAACCTAATTTGAAAAGAATAGTAAGTAGAATTAATATATATATATATATATATATATATATATATATATATATATATATGCACGATGTGATGCTAACTTTTTTTTCGGTTTTTCTTCTATTCTGAAAATTGTCCGAGGTACTGAATTCCTTACAGTAAATGTTGTATTATTTTTCTGCTGGTTGTTTAAAAGTTAGAAAAGGTCTGGAGTAAAAAAAATAAATATATAAACATGATTCAATTGGCTGAATATTCTGTGCTTGAAAAAACGTGAGGGTTTGTCTTCCCTTTAATTAATCATACTCTACTACCAATGGCTTTAAAATTTCAATATCTGTAGATCTAGATTCTATATAAAAAAAATTAGGTGACTGATCTGACAAAAGCCATATGTAGATCTACGATATCGTGCCTCTAATGCATCGGATAGACTAGGCCTTGATTACACTGGCTTCACTAAATAATTACATATATTGTATAAAGAATATACTTTGTAAATCTCTAAATCTAAATCTAGCACTAGTAGTCTTAGGTAAACGGCACAAAAGTCACTGCTTCGGGCGTTTTAATCTCATGTACTCAAACTAGATAGAGATCTAGATCTAGGTTGATCTAAGTCTAGATATGTATGGTGCACCTTTATATTTTGGAGTCATGTATTTAAATACATTTACAGAGTAAGTTTATGGATGTCTCATATTATTTTAGTGATTTATTTTTAAATGATGATACTGAAAGATGGCAGTTTGAGTGATCTCTCACGGCCTCAGTTCATAGCGGGTAGGCGCCGATTGCAGGCCGGAATTTAGTTAAAACTGTCTTAGTTTCGCTATTTTTATGTATTGAGAAACTTGACAAATTTATGGGTTAAATCTCAGTAGAAAATTAACCACGTAAGTTATAAATTTTTATACACAGGCCAGGAAAAATGCTGATACGGTGCTCTTTTTTATGCATGTTGTCATGGAAAGGAAGTTTGTTGTGACCCAAACTAATATGTCGGACGACCCTAGCAACCACTGAAACCAAAGGACAAAAAAGTTGAAGTTTTTGCTCAGTCTGAACAGCTGCGTGTTCTCATTAACCTGTGCTATGTACAGCCTTAAAGTTTTAGAATTATAAAACTGGAAGAATACAAAGTTCATCTTTTAGAGTCGAAAGAAAAACTGAGATGAATGGGAATTTTTTTTATCAAACGTTACAAGAAGAAAAAACAGAACTGAAGATGCATAGATAGTTAAACTAAAGATTTTTACAATTGTTAAGATTAGGAGAAGGAACTAGTGTATGAAATTTCCTCTTCATTCTGTGTGTGAGAATTTCAAAAGCAATGTAATTAGATCTGAAGCGAAAAAAAAAACAGATGCAGGAAAAGAGCTGACATAGTTACATCAGACATCACTATGACATTTACAGCCACCAAGAAAAGAAAGTAGGCCTAGCCTAATATTTAACCCTCGTGGTGCGCAGCCATTAAATTTAATGGTTGCAGTTATGATAACCTGGACTCTGCGATGCCGTTAAATTTAATGGTTGCAGTTATGATAAAGGATAATAGAACAAGCTGGTTACAGAACTAATAATTAAATCAGCATGAATCCTAAGTGTTTGTTCGGATGATAGGTTTTCAGAGATGAAGAATCAGATCAGAGGGAAAATTTGTAGAACATTGTAAAAGAACTCTCGTTCATTTTCTTTGACTATTAGGTCTTCGCTACACAACTAACACTATGCCGCCCCAGTTTTTGGTGTTGTCAGTCTTCCTAATGCTCTCAGTTGCTGCTTGGGGTTTGGTAACTTAGCTGTTTTAGCTCTTTTTATACTTGGCTTCTGCATGTTCCTCCACTTCTATCCAAATTCTAGTGTTTCACATCTTTTTTCCATCCAATTTTTCATGCAAGTTTTCCCGGAAATCTTACCTAACTTTTGTAACAGCATCTTTTTATAAGAGTTTGTATGAGATTTTTTAAAATCCATTTCAGCAGCATTGTGTGTGAATTATAAGCATTATACTCATATATTTTGGCCTTTCGTACACATGAACTTTATACTCCCGAAAAAAATTGCAGTTTTCTTCTTTGGATCGGTTTTCATGTTATGCGCACCCTAAATATTTTGAATGCATATCAGCTCTTGCAGTTTTCAAGACTGTCGCTTGTGTCATCGTGCAATGGTTTGTATTAAAGTATTTAATTTGTCTTTACATTTACTGTCTCACATTTTAATGTGCCGTTGTCAAGATTTCTCCTGTTTCTGTTCCGATGAAACCACCGAGCATTGCTTTAGTATTAAAAGGTTTAATTCCCCTAAATTCATTGATGTTTTAAAAGTAGTATTCCCAAGAAGGTAAGCTCTTAAAATCTCCGGCCCACTTATTGCATTTCTTAGAGCCTTTCGTCCAATCCAGTCCAAGCATCTTATCGCACCATAACTGGTTTTTTGTCAGGGCGCCAGACAACTTAGTGAATAGAGCACTGAGCTTACATGAGGGCGGTCTTTGTTCAATTCCTAGCTGGCACTTTTAGAGACCATGTCAGAGCGCTTCAACCAGCAGCTCTACCTCTTGTCTTGAAGTCATAAAATCGATTAAAGACAACATTACAGTATTCTGCTGTCAGACGACTAGAGATGACACATCAACGAGACTTGTCATTAGATCTGCGAAGGACATATAATGTTGCTCCTATTCACACGTTTTGAACAGAGTAAACAGTGCTATATTCCAGTTGCATTTTCCATTTTCTCAGGCAGATATTTGCCTTCCTTTATGTTATTGCTTTAAGTTTGCCAATTCTTGATATTGGTTGTTGTTTCTTCACCTTAAGATTTGAATACAATTTTCATATCTCGTGAAAATATCAAACTTTGGTTTGAAAAAATATTCGTTTTGTTGTATTTATTCCACTTTTATGTAATTAAAGTGGAGCTATAAATAACTGGAGACCGAAGATCCTTCCACACTAATGCTCTTATAATTCTTACTTATAGTTACCCAGTGGTTTGCCTCCTCTAGATCTAAATTTGAAACTACTATATATTTGAGGCATATACATTGTTATCGTTCGTCCTAGATGTTTGTGCGTCCATTGGGCTTTCCCAATCAAGATTGCAAGTCACTCAGGGAGGCTTAGGAAATACCTTCGCCATGAAACTCTCTTTTTAGGGAGTGAAGTGGCGTATTGGTATAAGCTATGTTCTCTTTGAGTGGCAAGGCGATGGGTGCCGAAGCATCTAAAAATCGATGGTGCTAATCCCATTAATTCAAGCATTTTCGGTCATTTTCACTTCAAGGCCTTATCCAAACCGCTGCTGAGCACTTCCTGAAATTCTAGCTCTTATAATTACTACTACTACTACTACTACTACTACTACTACTACTACTACTACTACTACTACTACTACTACTACTACTACTACTACTACTACTACTACTACTACTACTACTACTACTACTACTACTACTACTACTACTACTACTACTACTACTACTACTCATAAGATGATGATGAAGAAGAAAAATAATATTAACAACAACAACAACGACACAAACAACAACAACAACAACAACAGCAACAACAACAACAACAACAACAACAACAGCAATAATAATAATAATAATAATAATAATAATAATAATAATAATAATAATAATAATAATAATAATAATAATAATAATGATAATAATAATTCTAAGATCATTAGTTGAAAAAGTTAAATGGAAAGAAATTAAAACTGTCTTGTGTTTTATTCTACATTTATTCAATCGAAAAGAGAAGCTTAAGATTGTGAAATTATACCGAAGCCAAACTGATGCCGTGAACACAATAGAAAGAAAAAGAGAGAGAGAGAGAGAGAGAGAGAGAGAGAGAGAGAGAGAGAGAGAGAGAGAGAGAGAGAGAGAGAGAGAGAGAGAGAGAGAGAGAGAGAGAGAGAGAGGCGGATGATTGACTCGCCTAGCTGCCCTAGAAATATGCCGGGGAGACTACCCTATCTCGTCACACCAATGTCACGTGATGCGCACACTAATTTTTGTTCATACCTCCGTTGTCATAAATGACTAAATTTCTCTCTTTTTGTCAAAACTTTCATATATCTTTTTATGTGGATCTATTGTAATGTTGGCTGAGAAGCATTATCGTAGGAGAAAAATCTGAATAAAATGACATTATAGCGATGGTTCTTGACTGAAACAAATTAATACCGGTAGCTTAGACTGTCCTGATATTATTAATTTTTATGATAAACATTTCTGCCTGGTTCGCCACGATTTGAAAGAATGATGTTAAATCTTTTTAAATTCAAATCTATGCGTGTGCAGAATAAATTTTCTAGATCTCAATCAGCTTTAGTACCCTTGGCCCTTAAAAAAATCATGTTTGGGCAGAAAACTTCTATTATATCACATTTATCACCTTTAAACAGCTTTAGAAAGCAATAATTCCCAGTTAAACTGTATCTTATGGCTATAATTACAACATAGCAAACATACAAAATGCTGATACCAACGGTTCAGTTTAGAGGTTATTTTTGCTTGGAAAAAGGCAATATGGGAAAAAAGGTTAAAAATTCTGTTTGAACGCACAAAGTGAAAAGTCAACAAGTCATATGTCCTTATACTTCAATTTATCAATGAAATAACGAAGGAAGCAAAAAGGACTTAAGAACATTTAAGACTGATTAACGAGGCGAATATTTTGTCGATTGCTGCAAACTATTTTGTAATCTGTTTTAATTTATAAGCCATAAATTGCATCAAACCACAATACTGATCTTCTCCTGAAGCAATAAAAAAAAACCCTGAAAAAAAAAAGAGGATCTAAAAATTAAAAGTTTCTTGATTTTGGGATAATACACAACAATTAAACTAGCCTGTATAATCGTTACGGCAAGATTAGTTATCTGGACGAAGGCTCAATCTTTGAGGTATCGTATAAATGCGTCTTGAGACTTTTCGGTGTAAGTGTATGATAAAGCAAGAATGTAATATTTGAATTTCATCAATCAAATGGGATCGGTGAAGTAGCCAACCCTCCACTGACAACGGCTGCTGGCTAAAAAAGAAGATAAAGTTGCATTGAGCGGTGAAGCATCGCTTCCAGCGGACTGAAAAAAACCCACCGGAAAATAAAAACGGAGCAAACATAGCGACATCTCAAAACTTGAGTAAAATGTGAAGTAAAAAGAACGGGCTGAAAAAATATACGTCCTGAAATGCAACGTATTTAGCAAGAGTAAAAAAAAATACGAGGTCTAAATAGAGAAAAAAATTACAAATATTCGAGCGAAGGCAAGAGGCAAAAATATATGCGATAAGGCATACAAAAAAATTATTTATACAAAAATAAATATTAAGCAATACCCATCCCTCAAATATCCAACTTTTTTTTGTTTGCATCAGCAAATTTATGATTAGAGTATTCACCAAATCAATTAATATTTCCCAAATCTATGAACCCATGTCAATTCCAAAATCTTTTTGGGGGAAGAAATTCATAATACATTACAAAATGCTGCTGCAGTCACTATGGGGTACCTGCAGGCATCAGATCTTATGAGTTTTCCAATGACTTCAGGCTGTATAATCCACAATACTAAAAGATTTTATTCATTTTTTTTCTTTTTCCCCCCCTTTTTTTTTTGAAAAAGGTCTCGAAATACGAGATTTACTTTGAAATCATTTAAAATTTATGTTTCTGCGATCGTAACATATAGGCTAACTTCTGATTTATATGCTTAAATTTTAAATAAAAAACACATTTTCATTATTTATAATCCTTCATCACTTTCGTTCTTGCAAAACATACACTTCGGTGCTGTTCTTTCTTCAATTGTCAACTCTTTTTTTTCAAGCTGGTTTCTAAATTGAAAAAATACAAAGGTCATAAAGTAAAAGAATTAAATTGCAGGCGAAGATAAGACATATTATGTTAGATTGGTATATATATATATACATACACACACACACACACACATATATATATAAATATATATACACACACATATATATATATATATATAAATATATACACACACATATATTGTTCCAACTAACTTCCAAACTATATATATATATATATATAAAGGTACACCTAGAGAGAGATAGTGAGAGAAACAGAGAGATAAACAAATACATAGAGAGAGATAGATAGATAGACAGACAGATAGATAGATAGATAGATAGATAGAGAGAGAGAGAGAAAGAGAGGGAGAGAGAGAGAGAGAGAGAGAGAGAGAGAGAGAGAGAGAGAGAGAGAGAGAGAGAGAGAGAGAGAGAGAGAGAGAGAGAGAGAGAGAGAGGGGGGGGGGGGGCAAGGGAGAGGGAAAATGGGGAAACAAGAACGAGAGCATGTAGTGAAAGATGAATATATTGAGGTGAACAAAACGGGACAGAGTGACTAAACGAAATACAGACTGACAAAAATCAGAAAAAAAGGAAAAATGAAAAAGATGAATGACTAGCTAATTAGCCGATTAGATAAAAAAAAAAAAGAAAGTCATAGAAAGATGGCAAAAAAAAAAAGAAACATATGGATATTGAGGAAGAAGAAGAAGAGAAAGAAGAGGAGGAGGAAGAAGAAGAAGAAGAAAAAGAAAAAGAAGAGGAAGAAGAGGAAGAAGAGGAAGAAGAGGAGGAGGAAGAAGAAGAAGAAGAAGAAGAAGAAGAAGAAGAAGAAGAAGAAGAAGAAGAAGAAGAAGAAGAAGAAGAAGAAGAAGAAGAAGAAGAAGAAGAAGAAGAAGAAGAAGAAGAAGAAGAAGGAGAAGGAGAAGGAGAAGGAGAAGGAGAAGGAGAAGGAGAAGGAGAAGGAGAAGGGGAAGGGGAAGGAGATGGAGATGGAGATGGGGAAGGAGATGGAGATGGAGATGGAGATGGAGATGGAGATGGAGATGGAGATGGAGATGGAGAAGGAGAAGGAGAAGTTGAACGAGAAGGAGAGGGAGAAGGAAAGGAGATGGAGAGGGAGATGGAGAGGGAGATGGAGATGGAGATGGAGATGGAGGAGGGGAAGGAGATGGAGATAGAGGAGGGGAAGGAGAAGAAGAAGGAGAAGGAAGAGGGAGATGAAGTAGGACTAGCAGGAAATGAACTTTTAAATCTATTACAAAGTAATGTATCGTCGTTTAACATTCTTCATAACTATTAGCCTTCTATTCCTATTTCTTATTTCTTCCTTGTCTTTGTCCTATCTCATTCTTCCCTTTCCATCTATCTTTTTCATACCATTACTACTTCATCCCAACTTCTCATAGTCTTATGATACTATTTTTTCAAACGCCACTAAGAGGTGTAAACGTATGGAATTATTCTTGCTAGCTTTAACAATATCCCCTTTCAATTTTTCCTTCCTTTTTTTTTTTCTTTCATCACTTCGTCCCTCAGTTCCTGTTATCCTACAATCATTAAGCAAAATCAAGAAAAGGGATATCCATACACACCTCGATTTTTGACATGTCTCATCCTTGAGCTGCCATTACAACTAATTGGTTCAGCACTATACTCATTTTGTAACTTTTATCCTTTTATAATTTTGAAGCTTTCAAATGCCATACAATATTACCCACTCCTAGAGTATACTAATTTGATGAGGATCTAGATTGCAGTGTAAGTAATATTATTCTTGATTTCATGATTATTTCTAATATTTAATATACTACACAGTATTTTTTGTGCCCTTAATGCTTATTAATTTTCTCTGCCGTCGCGTTAATAGTTACATATTTTTTAATTACTGAACGAGAAAATAACATTCGGTTTTTTAAAAGAAATTTGCACCTGCTTTAAAAACTATACCAATAATGTTTTAGCAGGGTTATCTCACCTTTGTTCAAAATATTCACCTCAGTCATGCTGTGAAAAAGCAACCAAAGAAAAAGATCTCTAATAGCAACATCACTTCCATGACAAGATGCAAAGGCTCGAAAATTATCGATAAGAAAGTGCGAGAGTGGGAAAAAGGTGAAGCCTTGTTAAGAAGATACAAGATGAAGCAATTACTAACCATTAGCATCTCTCATTTCAGCACATACCATAATGGCTTTAGGCATGAGTGAAAACCACACACTCAACCTACCATCCTTCCATAGACTTGGCTGGTGTTAAAATGGATTACAGTTTTCACGATGATACCCGCCCATTCCCACACACGGCGTCACCTATACTCTCAACATGCGCAAACTATCAAAACGAATATGTTCTCGATATTTCAGAAACCTAATAACACATAAACGATTTTATAATGGAATTATCGTCATTTTTTAAAGTTTAATATTCATCTTGCTTGAAATCTTTATGACAGTTAAGTAATTTGACAAAACGTGCCTGACTATATGAATCACTTTATCATGATATAACAACGAAATGAAACAATGTATAATTATATCAACACTCAGGATTCTATAAGTTTTAATGGGATTATTTATATCTAAGCGAACAGTTAATCATTAATGGAAAACATTGATTTCTGCCCAATGTTGTATATCATTTTTTGTTGCTCTTTTGCCTATTTATAGCTTATAAACTGCCTCTGACTGACAGATCATGCTATAGAGCTATCTTTTTATTGGATAAGCAGAAAACTTTGGCGTCCATTGCTTGTTCCTTAATTTTTAGACTATCTCACTATCTTATTCACATAACGCATTCATCTCATTTGTGCGAGTATATTTATTCCTAAATTTTTCATTTTGGCAAGTAAACAATTATTATTAGAGTGATAGAAGGACTTCTCCTGTCTATATTATGGCGCCTAACAAGCATAACTCCATCTCTATCTATCTTCATCTCCGACAGTCAGTCTGATCGTCCTACTGTCTGGCTATCTGTCCCACCCTCCATATCTTTCCAAAAATCTTTCTCAGCTTTAATCCTTTTGTTGGTTGGACAAAATTACGCTGCAAAAAGTGAACTCAATGTCTAAAACTCAAAAGCAATAACTTTTGAGATCTAAAACCAGATATTACACCACGGAAATAACAATAAAACAATAAATTAAAACAAACACTCGACATTTTCAGTAGATAGCTTTCAAGTGGGTCCAAAATCTGTCATAATGCAGAGTAATCGGGAGAGAGAGAAAAAAAAACACACGTAAAAATGCAACTATAAAAGAGAGAATCTACTTACTCTCCTAAACATTACGAGAAACCACTTAGGTTCGAAAAAAGAATGATGATATTCTTTAGAAAACCACCAGGCAAAGTAAAATGATAAGTGTATGAAATTTCTTTTTCACCCTCTGTGTACCTTTTTTAAGTCTCTCTCTCTCTCTCTCTCTCTCTCTCTCTCTCTCTCTCTCTCTCTCTCTCTCTCTCTCTCTCTCTCTCTCTTTCTCTCTCTCTCTCCGTCTCTGCCTCTCTGTCTCTCTCTCTTTCTGTCTCTCCGTCTGTCTGTCTGATTCTCTCTCTCTCCCTCTCTCTCTCTCTCTCTCTCTCTCTCTCTCTCTCTCTCTCTTTCTCTCTCTCTCCATTTCTCTTCCTTTGTTTGTTTCTCTCTTTGTTCTGTCTCTTATTATTTCTGTATTTGTTTCGCTCATTTTCCTCATTGAGTTTGTCTTCCTTTTTCTTCTCCTACTCCTTTTTTTCTTCTTCTCGTTCTTGTTCTTCTTCTCCTTCTTTTTTTGTTATTATTGTTCATGTTCTTTTTCTTTTTTCATTCCATTTCCTCTCACTTTTGTTTCGACTACTTATTTTATACCTCTCCCCGTTTTTTGTTTGTTTTTGTTTTACGCTTAATAACGACGTGTTCACTGTGCATTATATTTCTGAGTTTTCTTGTTTAATTTATCGATGACTCACTCTCCTTTTGGATAATTTGTTATTGGAAAGGCCTGGACCAGTCAGATTAATCTAAATGATGCTCACAAGCGCTATTCTCCCCCTTCAATTCTTGTGAAGGACAACGAAATAGACGAAACGTTTTTCCACACCGGAAGGTCTAATCCTTTAATGATACATAAACTTGAACAGATTTAAGTCACGATTCAATCAGTTAAAACTGAGGTATTAATGTACATAAGGAGAAAAATTAAATCTATCCTATCAAGACACTTAACATACATTTTTAGAATCGCAACACCATCACAATACTTATTTATCAAGCAGTTTTTATTAATCCGAAACAATACAGAGATATGAGAGAAACGAAATATATGTTTTTCAATTTCTTGAGGACTTCGTGATCTCTTTGTAATGTTTTTTATCGTATACCGAATGGCATGTTGGTCTACTTCGCCATTCCACTTTTCAAAATACTTTTCAAAACAGACTTAAAAAATCTTAAATTCCATTAAAATCTCACAGCATAATTATCTCTGTCTCTCTCTGTCTCTCTCCTTATACGTAGAGAGGGGGGAGGGGGAGAGAGATCTGGATAGATATATAAGTATATATATATATATATATATATATATATATATATATATATATATATATATTTATATGCATATATTGAATATCGAGAGAGGAAGAGAGAGGAAAAGGAAAACGATAAAAAGGAACGAGAACTCACCACTGCAAGAACTTGTGAGAGGCGGAGCCCAAGCTTGACAGTGAGTTTTTTCATAGGTCCGGAAGAAGGTCGGATAAGCTCGTTATACTCATTGACAACTATGAGGTCGTGGTAAAGCATCTTAGCAGCTGGATCTGGTACAGATCTGGATAATTGAACTGGCGATATGTCAGTAAGAAGCAGCAGCAGTATTAACCAGACGTAGGATAAGGCATCCATTTGGAATACTGGTTTTTTGGCGATAAGCGATGATGCCTTGATACAGTAGTTTTGAATGGAGAGTCGTTGCAGTTATTTTATAGGGCAAGAAAGCTTTGTATTGCTTACGAAAAATAAAAAAAAAATTCAGGTTAATATAGCGACTTTTTTTTTTACACCGATTTCATTGGGAGAACGACAGACGGATATCCACGAGCTGTAGTCTGCATGTGTGCCTGTTTTTTTTCTTCTGGTTATGGGATGACGGCTGATCGATAAAACTGCTTTTACTTATAAGTTTTATCCTTCCATGTATTTTTAGAAAAGGACAGCTTTTAAGGCAAGTTTATTTCGTAGAATTTCAATGTCATGGCAATCTGGTGGTTTTACTTGTTATACTAGCATTCCATCTTTATTTTCTTTTAAATCGTGATAGACGGTTCCGTAACTAGCTTCAAATGTCCTGTAAACGAGCTTTGTGTCAGTGCGAACCACTTTTCGTCATTCAAGCAGACTCGTATCCTGTAATCTTTGCCCATGAAAGCGCGTTCGTTGCTGCCTGCCAGTCTTCGATGAGCCCCTCGCCATCCAACTCTGTGCGGCGCGATCACCTAGGCTGTCAAGATGGGGATTGATGAGGTTGGGAAGGGCCAAGAGATGTTCCGTTTTCGAGGCTTTTCCTTCTGGACTGGCTCGATCAGCGCAGCACTCGCTCAACATCGGTCTAGCCCTAAAGTTTTGAAGAGCAAAACAGTGTATTGAAAAAATATGATTGAACATGTCAAATATTATATAGATTGAAATTGAAACTATAATAGCATATCTCTCTTAATGTTAATATATAGCAATGCGACGTATTGAATTTATAAATATACGTGTGCCCCCTAGTTACTTAATAAATCTATTGCAAGAAAAGTATGCATTAATTGGTCGATTCGAATTGTCTTCAACTTCAAAAAATGCAATGGTACATGAAGTATTAAACCATCTATATACATTTTCTTTCAAGAGGTTCAGCGCGCAAAAAAAAAATCTAATTACGTTACGCTACATAAATAAGCAAAGAACATCCTGATCATCTTGGCATTTTCACCTCCATTACAATGAGTAACAGAACACTCAGCTGCATGTTCCAGGGGAAAAAAAAACAAATTCTAGCGGATTCCGTTTTAGTGGAAGATAAACAGGGTACTGAATATAGCAAACAAGCAAAACAATAAAAAAAAAATAGTTAAAATAAAAAGCACAAAAAAATAACAAAAAACAACCCAGTACGGCGCGATAAGCAAATTATAGCAAAACAATATGAAGCAAGGAGATAAGCATTTGTGTTATTCTACAATGATCTCTGTATTCTGAAATATTACTAGTGTAGAAACAAAACAAGCATTGATCCTTTGTAAACCATGTCTTTACTAGTGAACTGAAATCGGAATATTTACTTAATAACAAAATGAGTATTATTAATAATCAGATTATGGATCAAGTGTGCTGAAAAGGTCTTTACACCACTCTTTCTACTCTTAAAATGAAAAAAGAAAACAACCCATCCACCTCAAGTACAGCTGTGTTAGGGAAGATAAAATATCGACCATTTTATCCCTTCCTAATAGTTCGTCATTTAGGTTGAAATCAACAAGAACAGCGACATCTGCAGCCTGGTCGATAATACCACGCCGATCTCCGCCAACATCTTTAAGACAAAAATTCGTATTTCAAGAAGATGATTTTTTTTCACGTTTAGTATAATTCTATCTTAATATGCAATGACTTTTAAAAAAGTTACTAATACACCTATTTAATGAAGTGTAATGGGTTATTATTTTTACTTTATGATTTCTTACTTATTTGCAATTTGATATTATTCTTAGGTCACCAACTTTACTTTCCACATCGACCAACGTAAGCCCGTCAAAGGCTAAAACCGTCTTTTAACCACTGAATTATAGAGGCAAACTCATGCAACAGCTTAGTTCTTTTTAATCAATAGGAGACAAAAAAATCTTTATGGGGTATGAAAGGATATAAAATTATACATCAAGAACGAATAAGAAATAGAGAGAGTAGAAGAAGAAGAAAGCAAGATAGAAAAAAGAAAACGAAGAAGAAGAAGAAGAAGAAGAAGAAGAAGAAGAAGAAGAAGAAGAAGGAGAAGGAGAAGGAGAAGGAGAAGGAGAAGGAGAAGGAGAAGAAGGAGAAGAAGAAGAAAGAGAAAAAGGAGAAGAAGAAGAGAAGGGGGTCGAGAAGAAGGAGAGGAGGAGGAGGAGGAGAAGGAGAAGGAGAAGGACAAGAAGGAAGAGACAAAAACAAACGACAAAAATGCGAAAAATAATCTTTGCTCCCTTTGTTTTTTTTGTTAATCTTGGTCTGAGAGCACCCTGATGCCTTTGAATGCGATGTCTTATTTCTTATAAATGATTACAATGAAAGCAGAATGAAAGAGATTTTTTTTCCTTTTTTGAATTGGCCTAAGAAGTCACTGACAACTGGCAGTGGCGATGGGAGCCTGAAACTTAACTGGGATAGTGCATGGGGAGGTAAAGCAATTAATCTCACACGTCTCATCTTTTCAGTAGCTTCCTAGGTTAGAAAAGACCGTAGGGCATGCAGTTTTTTTATAGAAGGATCAATCGAAGCAAATGAAACATTTAATGAGCAAAGATCGATATTTGCCCAAGGGCTTCTTTTTTTGTTTTACATTTGCACTAAAAGCAGACTAGTTTCCTTTATTTTCTTTATTGTTCCCAAGATAAGGGCTCATTAAGTACAGCTTTTTAAACCCAATATCCCCGCTCCCTTTCGTTCCCGACCCCTTTCCCATTTTCCCATCTCTTTGTTACTCTCTTCTTCTTTTTCTTACATTATTATTATTATTATTATTATTATTATTATTATGATTATGATTATGATTATTATTATTATTATTATTATTATTATGATTCTTCTTCTTCTTCTTCTTCTTCTTCTTCTTCTTCTTCTTCTTCTTCTTCTTCTTCTTCTTCTTCTTCTTCTTCTTCTTCTTCTTCTTCTTCTTCTTCTTCTTCTTCTTCCTCTTCTTAAATATATATTGAAGTCGCTATACGAACAGACCCAGGTATCAACTTGGCGGGGCTGTTTGCATGTGTATATTAAATGGGCGATTAAATGTTCTTGATATTTATCCGTTAACATACATGATCCAGAAATATATTTCAAACTATCTATCTTTACCTAGATCTAGATTCTAGATCTCTATTATGCTAAATACATAATCTAGATCTAGATCTGAAATCCTTTTGAAATACTAGGGCTAAAAGTAAAATCTAGATCTATCTAGATGTAGATCTTAACTTTTTGATTTGAGACTAGCTGCTGTAAATACCCAGGCCCTAGATCTTGAGCCTATGTCGAAGCGACTTTTTTAGATTCTTTACAACCAAAAACAATGGCCACCAACTTTGTTTTAAATAAAACCACAGGGCAGTCATGAATCGAGAGAGACAATATTAATCGCTTTCATTAGACGACTACCATCAGGAAAAAATAGCATCAATTGTATGGGAAAATGACACATAAAGTAACAAAATACAAAAATAAAACAATCCCCCCCCCCAAAAAAAAAAAAAAAAAAAAACCACACAAAACAACCAAAACGAAACAAAACAAAAATAATTTAGCTAAGGGGAACGAGATGTCATTGCAGTATTTGTAATAAGTTCCGTAGGCTCGATAAAAGTTGCACACACTCTTCAAAAAATCCTATTAACAAGATCAAAGAGGAAAAAATTGACAGGACCATAAATATACTTTGGATTAACTCAAAAACAAAAAAAAATAATTTCGATTTCCTTCTTATTGGTAATGATTCTATACTAATTTATTTGCATAAAATGCACTGCTGCTACCTTTTTGCTGTGCAAAGTTTCTTAAGTTTGTTTATCGGTTTTGTGATTCTTAATGTTGTTTTTTTTTTTTTTAATCATTGCGATGCAACTACATCTAGCATAATTATTGAGTTTGTGTTTCTATCAGTAATACGAGGGCTCTTTCATAATTAACCGAAAAATGCCTGTAAAATCCGCGTTTTTTATGCTATCAACAAAATTCTTGCACGTGTTCATACCTTGACTCGTCCTTCATTTCTCTACGTAACAGCCAAGTCTGTCAACAGACTTCTGCCAACGCCGCACCATGGAATAGATACCCTCTCGGAAGAAACTTCCGTCAAGGTTTTGTAGCCATTTCCGCACATGGTCAAGAAGCTCTTCATCGTCATCAAAGCGCTTTCCTGCCAGCTCACGTTTCAGTGGCCCAAAGAGGTGATAATCAGATGGTGCGAGGTCTGGACTGTGTGGTGGGTGTGGCAAAATCTCCCATCCATATTTCTCTAGCCAACCTTGCGTCACTCGTGCTGTGTGGGGTGTAGCGTTGTCGTGTTGCAAAATGACCCCGTTGGTCAACTGCCCTGGGCGCTTTCTGCGAATAACCTCCCTAAGCTTGTCAAGAGTTTGGCAGTACCTTGCAGCATTGATTGTTTCTCCAGGTTGTAAGGTTTCGAACAGAAGAACACCACGACTGTCCCAGAAAACAGTTCCCATTATTTTCTTTGCTGACCGCATGACTTTGAATTTCTTCGCGACAGGTGAGGATGGATGTTTCCATGTCATCGAATCTTGCTTTGTTTCTGGGATGCAATGGTGCGACCAAGTCTCATCACCGGTGACTATGCTGTCAAGAAAAGTCACATCGTACCCTAGAAAGTCTCCGCCGGCGTTGGCAGTATGCCCGTGAACCCTGCGTGAGCTCTTGCTTCTTCTCATAAGTTCCCTGCAGATGTCCAATCTTTGTTCTTTATGATTGTCTGTCAATTGCTTAGGAACCCATCTTGCGCTGACTTTTCTGTAGCCAAGTTCATCAAATACAATTCCATGGGCAGAAGTTTCCGAAATTTCAAGACTGCTTGCGATTTCATGAAGTTTCAACCTCCTGTCTTGACGAATAAGCTCATCAACTCGCTTCACATTGTCTTCTGACGTCGCAGTTATCGAACGCCCTCTCCCTTCCCTGTCTGTCAAGTCGGAATGGCCGGCTTCAAACAAATTCCACCAGTGATAGACTTGTGTACGGCTTATAACATGCTCACCATATACACTCTGAAGTTCTTTATGAATTTCGGTAGGATTCAGACTTTTGGCGTTCAAAAAACGTATGACAGCTCTGATTTCCTCCTTTGACCAAGTTTCAAGGTGGGCCGCCATCTTTAAAATCGTCTAGACATTCATTGTGCAAAATGATGCACTTCATAATTTCTGGGGAGTATCCGTAAGGAAATAAGGAATATCATGTCGTTTACAGAATTAAAAAAGCTCCACTGGTTGCTGAGCAATGGGCATTTTTCGGTTATTTCTGAAAGAGCCCTCGTATATTGAAATTAAGTTAGCCATTCCATAGAAAAGTCCATAGCTTATATGGGTGTGTTTCCTTACCTAAACCCTTTTGAAGTTACTAAACAATAGGGATTAACTTTCTTGTACAGTTTGTGAATTAATGGCAATGTGGCACGTAATTAGATAGAAAAGTGAACACAATACGTAAAGGAAGACAGTGTAAAATTACATTGAGATATTTTATTGTCGTTCCGTCCGCACACGGCTGATTGCTTTTTGGATTTTAATAATTAGGAAAGGTACAATCGGATTGCTCATAAATAAATTTTAGATCTGAAAGACTAATGACTCAAGATGCTCACAAGAAAAAAAAAACCCTCGTAAAAGAAACGCAAAAAAGGGTTCACAACCAGCCCCACTTTTTTTTCTCCGCAGTTTTGCTTATTCAGGTGTCATAATGTCACCTGTTTAGTGTCGGCGGATCGGCGAAACATCAGGGGCTGCAATTTTCGCGGTCCCAGTATGCTCCCGTTAGTTGTCAAAAACTCGACAGAATTCTCGTTAAATGTTGTTCAGCATTGTTGGCAGCTAAATACCACCCAGAAACGACAAAATTTCTAAAATGTATTCTTACTGCTGGGCCTGTTAGAATTAATGTACACATCTATATCTCCTTACAATATCTCTCTATCTATCTATCTATGCGTTTCTCTATCTATTTATAATATATCTTTCTCTCTATCTGACACATTCTCCGTCTAGTCTGTGTGTCCGTCTCTCCATCTTAAATAAACAAAGGATAGTTTAGTGACCATGCGTTGCAATCATTTCACGCACACAATTAAATTAATAACATTTAAAGCCTTCACATTTCTTAAAAAGTATTATTATTTTCCACACTTTACCCGATGACGTTCATCTCAAGTTTAGTTTGGATACGTAGATACCATTGCTTACAACTATAAACCTTAAACTAAAAAAAAATAAACTAAACTGATACTACTAGAACTATGGAACAAAAACATACCTCCATCGCATCATAAAAAGACACTCATGAGGCAGTCATTTCAACCTCATGGTTGTCTTCTTTACAGTGGTCAAGGATTATCCCTAGACGTTACCAGAAATCTAATTGTGAAGCAGAGGAAAATAGTGCAATAAGAATCCTCCTTATATGGACTGTTATAAAACCACTGAGAGAGGCTTATGCCTGATCCTTTGTAAAACCAAAGCTTGACAGGCAACGGCTTGATCGACTCAGAAAGAGCTGGAAATTTTCTCAACAAGGTATGGAACTGACACACACACATAAAAAACAACAGCAAAAAAAATAATAATAAAAAAACAAAAACAAAAAACCAGCGTGCTATTAACCGAATAACTGAAGACCAAAACGTCTTAGATCTTGCGTTGGCACTCAAGTGAAAAAAACGTCTCACGTAAAAAAAAAATATAGAAACGAAGGAGATTATTACACCAGAATATCCATAACATTTTCGAAAGAGTTTCAGTGTAAACGTTTGGCTGGATTATGAAACGAAACAATCTAAGGATATTGAAGCAAGTTAAAAAAAAACTTTTAAGAGTAAGTTTTCGGCATAAACAGAAGACAGGTTAGGGTTCTTCCTCAAATGCGAGAACGTATAGCTCAGTACTTGATGAAACCGAAACCAAATATTAACTTTCTAATAATTGAATAAAGTAAAGAGAAACACCAATATCAGCAACAGCAATAATATACTTGTAAAAGTAGTAGTAGTAGTAGTAGTAGTAGTAGTAGTAGTAGTAGTAGTAGTAGTAGTAGTAGTAGTAGTAGTATTGGTAATAGTAGTGGTAGTAGAAGTAGTAGTAGTAGTAGTAGTAGTAGTAGTAATAGTAGTAGTAGTAGTAGTAGTAGTAGTAGTAGTAGTAGTAGTAGTAGTAGTAGTAGTAGTAGTAGTAGTAGTAGTAGTAGTAGTAGTAGTAACGGTACAGTTGCAGTAGCAGTAGTAGTGGTAGCAGCAGCAGCAGCAGGGGTAGTAGTAGTAGTAGTAGTAGTAGTAGTAGTAGTAGTAGTAGTAGTAGTAGTAGCAGTAATAGTAGTAGAAGTAGTAGTAGTAATAGTAGTAGAAGTAGTAGTAGTAGCAGTAGCAGTGATAACAATAGTAACAATAGTCGTTGTTGTTCCCTAGTAAAAATTTGAGACGATTCTGGTGCGGCAAAAGAATCTACTCACTCCAATCTACTCCAGCCTTCTTAATCAAAGTCTCATGTGAAAAACAACTAGTGTAGATGATAAATAGTGAAAAAGACATTTTCTTTGAAAAAATGATGCGAAATAATAATAAAACAAAAAACAACAAGAAAAAAACAAAAAAAACAAAAACAAAAACAAACTAAAAGCCAACAACTTAAACTTTGCCCAAAGCTGTGCTAAAACTTGGAGGGACAGATTTAAGACCGTCAACACATGTTTTTAGGACGGTGCCATATAGCATATTCTGAAACTTGAGTTCTCACTACTTATAGATCTACATTATTTTTCTCTCCTTCACCTACCATATGTAGTGCTGTACTCTTGCAAAGGTTCGTTTGGTAACATGTAAAAAAAACCATAATAACCTCGCCTTATTACCTCTACCCCAGCACCGAAAGGGTACTAGTCTGAGCTGTAACAGACTCGCCAAAGCGGATTAGGATCCAGTGGAACGGGGATTAACCCCGACCCCGGTGTCTAATACCGGGTACATGCGATCACAGCTTAAGTAAAAGAGCGATTAATCTGTCAGGAGAACAGGATATTGGGGGACACTGCACCCTCACTTATAGCTGACTAACCTTAAGCTTTTTTTCATTAAGAGGATTGAGGACCGAAATTAATGTTGAATAACTTTATTATTCATTTTCCATTCATGATTATAGATTCAGGTGGAAGAAAAAATAATAGTAGTCGGAGTTACATCTTAAGTTATATATAATATAAGATCCTGGCAAGAATAAAATCTGAACAAAGGTGAAAAAAAATCTTGGTCCTTATTAATTCATATGAAGAACACTACTATGAATAGAAGAATAATCTTCCTGTTTATAAGCGGACTGAATATCAAGATAATATCGTTTTCAGCAGGGATATTTTTTTTATTCTCTTTACTTGTTCATATGTCCCCTCACCCTCTCCCCCCTCAAAAAAAAAAAAAAAAAAAAAAGACACAAAATAAAAAAAAAAAAAAAAAATAAAATTAACCTCCCCTCCCAGAAAAAAAAAACTAAAACAAAATAAAACAGAAACAACAACAAAGAAACAAACAAAAACCCCGAATATAGGAGTAACTTTAAAAGTTCTTTTTTTTTTTATTATACTGTTCTCGTTATAAGATCAATTTTTTTCCATGTTTGTACTATCCACCGATTTTCCAAAGGAAAAAAAATCGCCTAATTTATTCAGAGGACACTGCACGGGATTCGATTGTCAGCTTATCCTAATAGTTTTCAACATCTAATTCCGAACTGTTCTTCAGCTCTGTAGGCATCAAAAAGTTTAACAAAAAACAGAAATTCTGATAAAATATATCATTTTGTCCACCTGAATCAGTTCCTGGGAACTTTGTAACATAACTCAATTAAAACAATAACATTTACTGTCTAAGATTCTTCCAAGTTTAAATTTGTAGACGCATTTCATTTGACAAAATACTACAAAATTCTACTCAAAAGTGACGCTTAGGAAGTATACTTCTTTGTATAACATGGCATTCAATTTTATATAGGCTATTTTTTTTCCTTTCTTTTTTTTTTTTTTTACTGAAAATCGCCAAATTTTTATAAAGGCCAGTTATGTCCCGAAGAAGCGCATCATTTCTTCACAATACTACCAGCCATGTTGAGCTCTGGTTTTCTATTCATTATTCTCGAGTCTACAATCCATATCCGACAAAATGTGGTCACGCATTAATTTGTCCTGAGCGTGCGATGTTTGAATCAGAGATCATCCTGTGCCCGAAGAGTATGAGAGCGGCAAAGTATTGCTAGTGAAAGAGAAAAATTATGTAAATTATTGGGATTGAACCGTCTTTCAAGTAATTAAAGCGAGGAGAAACGTCAAAGCACACGCTCCAAATGACGGTGAAAAACGTGTAAAATTTACTCTTCTATTTTTTAAAATGATTCTTAAAATATTTGAAGAGAGACTAAGTCAAAAATAAATGAAAAAAAGAGAGTTTTAAATGTATAAAGGAGAAGGAAAGAGAAGAATATATATAAGAGATGAAGAGAAGGATGCAAACAGGGAGAAAGAGAGAATGTGGGATACTAAGAGAGGAAACAAGAGATAGATAAGTAGGTAGAGTAACAGACATGTAAACACGCACGCAAGAAAAAAGAAAGAGATGTTGAGGGAGAGATAGATAGATAGATATATAGATAGATAGAGAGATAGATAGATAGATAGAGAGAGAGAGAGAGAGAGAGAGAGAGAGAGAGAGAGAGAGAGAGAGAGAGAGAGAGAGAGAGAGAGAGAGAGAGAGAGAGAGAGAGAGAAACAGAGAAACAGAGAAAGAGGGGGGGAGGGGGAGGGAGAGGGTAAGAAGAAATTTTAAGTCTACCTTGAATGATAGCATTGCAGCATAAATGGATGGATAGGAATATGTAACGTTGAGGAGGAGAGGGTGAGAGGGAACGAGAGATCCTCAATACCGGTAGATGAAGTAGGATCAAATGTAACTTTAAAAATAAGCAAATTTGTACTTTTTACATCGAAAAAACTCGTTCATTAGATTAAAAACTACCCGTTTGTGTACCTGAATTTTGACTCTTGATGTAATGAACCATTTGCTATTCATGATGTGTTCAGATAAAGTCAATAAAACCCAACCGACGATAAGTGCCGATAACGAAAGCCTTTTAACAAATGTAGGCTCTTTCATGCTGGTGTACTAGTACTTATAGCCACGAACGCGAAACAGTGAACTTAATTTCACATTTCAGCACAGCAATGAACTGTTAATTTATCCGTAACATGAAAATGATTTCCCAGTAATCTTGGAGTTTACGGAATCGCGTAGTTCATTGTTTCTTTACCCATTCTCTGTCAGCTTTAGATATATCTCGGAAGAGAAGATTACAAAAAAAGACCTTCTTTAGAATTCTAAACTAGATATAGTGTTTAATCAAACATTTTCATTTCGTCTCAAAGAATTAAAGAGCCAAAAAACATTGTACAAACATGGCCTCCCTGACAATAAACCTAGCCACTGCTCTTCACAAGAAGAGGAAGGAAACGCGATTCTACAGGAGTCCTTCTTTGGTTTCTCCTCGCCACACACCCAAAGACGAGGAACAAACAACCCAGGATTTCCGTTTGATTCGACTCGGCTTCTATTGAAGAATTCAACATGTACAGAAAAAGATACTGGGGAAAATCGTAAAGGAAAAATTGGCGTGCCAAGTTTGACTAATGATCTTTATGTTAAATCCTAAAATGTTCAAAACAAGATAAAAAATTAGATCAATAGAGTTTTGACATAGGCCAAAGTCTACGACAAAGAATTCCTGAAGCAGTTCCGTCACGATTACTTTAAATAAAAAATTCCACACCGAAGAAATATTCTTAACAGAAGCACAACAGTACATAATAAGCCTTATGCAAGTATTAAAGAATTAAAAAACAAATGATAAAAGGATTTCTGACGATATTTTTATTTCATTTGGATATAGAAATACAGGTACTGACAATAAATGAAACAAAAAGTCCCAAAATTAAAATAAAGAAAAAGAGGGGTGAAGAAAGAGAGAAAGAAACTCAAGAAGCGATTTCTCTCCGTTCGCCAGCTAAACAAATAAAAAAAAATTGTGCAACATAATAATTTTTCACAATTGACATATATTGTTGTGGTCAAAGTCCAATCAATAGCTCACGTGAAGCTAATTCACGAAAAGAACAGGAAAATGCCACCCTTGCCGCCAACACTGATGAAGTTGCTCCAAAAATGTTATGTGATACAAAGAAAGCATGATGAACGCTCGAAAGCCCAATTATTGGTAATTCCAAGGGGCGAGGCAAGCAGAGAATGTCAAAAAGTTTTCCCACAGACAGCCACCAAAAAGAACGTTTGCCATATATGAGATACACGCTCAAATTTACAAGAAAGAATTATAAATATCAGTTATGGTATTGTCATTTAACAGCCACGCCCACTGCCTCAAAAACCATCAGGCCAAAAACATCCCTTGTAAGAGCCAGAAATAACAAAATTTTTTTCCCAATTCAAATGGACAGAAAAACAAAAAAATTACAGGCTTGAAACGAACCACTAGGAAAGTTTTTTTGAGAGATTAAAATATAGATATTCGTTCTCGATATAAATCTCAACACTAAACGAACATTTCAAAATAGGATACATGTAGACTGTGAAGTTGAAGGAAAAACGCGCCGGAAGGTTCGTTAGTGCTGCCGCTGTTGTTGATACTGTTATTGCTACTAGTCAATTAAATTTAGAGGAGTCACATCTTTGGAATACTTCTGGAGTGTTTAAGGTAGTGTCCAACAGTGAACGTGATTAAAGAATTGCTTTTTGGAATTTGACATTTAGTTGCGCGGGCGCTGGTCGTCGTGCCACTCACAGAGATCATGGCTTAAAGAAAAGCGCATTTACGCTTCCCCCCCAACCTCTCCTCCCCCAAAGGGGAAAAAAAGAGTTTCACGGCGTAGGTATATACCCCAGTACCAAGTCTCCCTGAATGACTAGAAATTATCAGCAATAAGATGCTTTTGTCTTTGTACCACTTAAAAAAATCTCACCATGATTTTGCGTACTTGAAAACACGAAACCCTATGTTCATGCACTGTTTAGGGTCTTCCAGCAAAATTAGGGCAACTAGAACTGCTCTCTCTCTCTCTCTCTCTCTCTCTCTCTCTCTCTCTCTCTCTCTCTCTCTCTCTCTCTCTCTCTCTCTCTCTCTCTTATGCTGTTTGCATGACGTTTAGTGTAACATATTTTGTGTAAAGTATACTGTTAATAATTCTTTACATTTTTTATATAAATAAATTGTCCTTGGAAAAAATCGTCCTTAAAACTTGGATAACGTAACCCGAGACAGGAAAATGAAAGAGCAAAAACACAAATTTGTAAACACAAAATACAAAATTTCTTTAGGGGACTCTATAAAATAAATATTTGCTTACTTCTGCATTGCTTTTAAGGTGATGTATGATAATGTCGAACACACAGAAACTTCGTCACTTTCCTAGAGCTCCTTATTTAAATTATTACCTCACACCACGTCTGACATCCTATCTTCGTCTTCGACTTGTAAGTGCGGCACCCAAAAAGATAATTTTTGTTTCCTCAGTGACATCCCACTCCCAATTTAAAAGAAACAAGCAAAGAACTGGGTAAATGTAAATAATCTGGCCTGCTTTCAAAACAATATTTACTATTATGACTACTTAGATACATAGACAAAGTTAACTTTTAAAATCACCACAACAAATTTTTTCTATGGTAAAAGACCCACACTCTATGTTCATCCAAATGAACATGTCCTGTAAAAATGCGTTCTAAACCCAGTTTCCTGAGGAAAGTGTTGCAGAAAAAAAACACAGGAAGATATCTAATTTGCTCATGCTCATGGCTGACTATGTTTTATACGGGGCCTCAACTTTATGGTTGAAGCTGAAATTTTTTTAAACCCGCGATTTTGTCACCTTGTATGTCCCAATTGCACAAAATAAAAGAAAGCCACAATTCTATTTTTTCTTAATTTAAGACAGCCTTGTTTCTTCTCAATACATCTACTCTGCTCAGCACATGAGCAAGGTCAGAACGGTGTCAGCAGCTCAATTACAATTATTAATTACGTTTTTTCAACGCAAACACACTCAACATAAAACCGTGCTTTTAATGTTTCCACTAATTATTTCCTTGACTGCTCAAAAACAGAGGGTACTTAAAGATCCAGAACAAGAGAAAATGGCAAAATAGAAAATACTTCACAGCTCTAGTAAAATGTAGACATCTAAAAGGAATGTACAAGCTCAAGTCTTGACACTGATTGGCTCATTACTTTCCAGGATCTACAATAAAGTGACTCTTCAGATTTCCGTATTCTGGTTGCAGCAGTCGGTAACCTAGAACTTTGGAAGGACACTCTGGTTCAGCGGAAAAGTAACTATATTGAGGCATATTTGTTCTCCAAATGTGAAAGGCTTGACACTGTAATTTGACACTCCAGTGTACAGGCGACGTCAAGGCACATTCTTGATTTTTTGCGGAGCATAGCAGTCTTTTCAGTCTAGATGTATTTACTTTCTTAGAAGCTCCAAAACTACATAATCGCGTATTGATAATTTTCAAGCATGATTCTATTTTACAGATCTTTCAAAGGAATCCATTGACAGAATCGAACCTTAAAATAGAATGTGTGCGGTAAAAACGTAAATTAGCAGTGAAATCATAGAACGTGAGATAAAGATATAAAGTAAAGAAAAAAAATTAAGGATTATTCTCGGAAGTGAGACCAAAAGCACCTCACTCCTAGCTATGACACGCAGTCCGACAAAGGGCGTGACAAAGAATTTCTAACCGCCGGCAGGCTAAGTTTTCACACAGATTAGAAAGAATGAATTTCCTCTTAAGTTAAAAAATAATCGCGTTGAGAAAAAAAATACCGACAAAAAGACGAATCGCACCTTTTGAATCGTTACAAACTAAAGGAAAACATTTTCGGTTGCCTCACTCAAACTGGTTTCTTTATAAAAGTTCAGGTGTGAGGGAGTGAGCAACACACAGGAAATATACATTCTCCTCGGAACCGCTTTTTATAAATTGTAAACAGAAATTATTATCTTCATTTAGGTATAATGCCAACTGTAGGAGTCTAGCAAAAGTTAAGTATAATTAAAGACTCACGTTTTGACAGCTTTACCGAACTGCTAATTGTCCTGAATGCTAGGGCATTATAATTATTGTCAAAAGGAGCTCTCCAGGAAAAAAAAGACACACATTACTAAATCATGTGACCCGGAATCTTCACTCTCTCAAATTAGTCTGTGGTCATCTTGAAAATCTTTTTTTTTTTCATTTTTATAGTTATAAACAAACTTCATTTTCAGAATACTCATTATAATAGACCATTCTATTTTATTGCGTTGGAAAATCAGTCCTTCCATCATCACCTACCATCCAATGAAAACCTTTTGAATCAGTTATTCGTGTTGCTACTACTTCAACATCTTTCAAGCTTAGATCTGTCTGTGGATCTATCTCTGTCTCTCTCTATGTATATGCGAAAAAAATAGAGTCAAAATGATAATATAAACAAATCAACGCACTAGAATGGATTGAAACAGTTATTTTTTTGTATTTAATTGCTCTTGTCACTTTTATACGTTGCTCTCAAATTTGTAATCTAAACGAGGGTTGGTAAAAAAAAGTCTTAAAATTACTAAGTGACCCCTGACAAGTGCTAGCGACAGAAATAAGGCAAACACCATTAACGCCACACTGTCATTCGTGAGCTCGCAGTTCTACAGGCTTAGACGAAAGCCTAGTCTGATTTTTAAATTTAAAAAGAATTGTTAAATCAATGTCGTGATATAGTGCATTTGAGTTTCGATAAAAATAATGTGTCTCTAAGTCTTGAGTAATTTATCCTACCCGAAGTCCTTACAGTATAAGGCAGGATGTTATTCTAAGCAACCATCAACAATGAATATTTATCTTGGCAGTCTGTCCATTATGGACACCTTATGCCATCTTTTGTACAGCCAAACAAATGAGAGCTTCACGTTGGAAAAATAGAACACAGAAGTATTTTCTACCTAAATTCAATCATTTCAATGTATTCTCTTTAAGGTGATAATTGATATTGCAAAAAAAAAAAAAAAAAAAAAACCACATAAAAAAACAACACACACACACACAAAATGTTATTTATTGATTTTATACGATGTATTTTCTTGGCTTTTAATTAGTCGCTCAGTGTCTTATTGTCCGAAATGAATTCTTTCGGCGTCTCTAGTGGGTCCTGGCTAGATTGAAATAAACGACAATAAGGCTATGGGATTGCATGGCTATGCATACATAAATATCATATCAACTGATTCTTGATCTGCTTCAATTTCTTCATTTTTCAAGAGAAGCAGTATCACTATTGTCTCTCTTTAATTGCTATAACTTCCAAGTTAAGAGGTATGACAACTCTCTTTCTCTAATTTATCTAATTTACAAGTCAAGGGGTATCATTATTCTACTTCTATAGTTTCTTGCGCGAAGATATTCATTGCAGATTCTCGTTCGGGACATAAAAACGCAGGATTCTATTAAATTAACAGAGACCTATGGATTTCATCGTTTGAAAAGGAAGCCATCAACCTAGGATATAAACAAGTTCATGTTTATTGCAATAAAAGTAACTCAAAATGTGCCCGAACATCTTGGATTGAGATAAAACACCGTAAATCAAAACGAAGACCAGCTTATAACGAAATCTCTTGTTTCTGCTGCAATTTAAATAACCTCTAGCCAAGGTTGAGCGACACAAAATGTTTTGAAAGGATCTCTTTACACATCGTTATAATTATATTGAAAAGTAATGTTCAAGATAATGTGTTGGCCAGAATATTTCCTGGAATGTCGAGAAATACACGCGAAGTTTTGAAGATAGAAATTTTGACATTATAATCATGATGGGAGATCCATGTCAAAGAAAGGGCCGTTTGAATGTGTCTAATTTTATAAGAAAGTTGAAACTTCCACATCACATCGATAAAAAAAAATCATTGGTGCTTTAGAGTCTGAGCACAATGTTTTTCTTGTGATGAAACCCTGTTTGAAATGTACTGTCTGCAATGAAAAGATTTGTTAAATTGCATCATCTTCTATAAACAGTTTTTAGATCTCAATGGATTTTCTTTCATTACATTATTCGCATCTAAGAAAGAAAGTAATCAATTAGAAATGCAAATTTCAAAAGAAATGCTTTTCTTCATTTCTTTGTTCCGATATTACTAATCGCTTCCTTTGACCTTTCACAGAATTCACTATCACAGATGTGCACACATATTTGACTTCTATGCTCTCGACTTCACTTTTTTCGTTTACTTTTCTGCATTGTATGTTCATTTAGCTCCCCATGGAAATAAAGATATCTCAGTATGGCCTCGATCCATCCGACCTAAATTATGTTTTTATCTTCAAGACGAAAGTTTTGGAATTTATGTAAAATGTAATGAAGAGTAATTTCGAAGTACTTACAAAAATAATGTTCACATATACCTAAAGATACAGTTTTGCAACAGGTAACAAGTTGACCGAAATTTAAAACATCTTAATAACGTATGTTAAGTAAGTTATTACTTTGAACCAGATGCCGGATTAAAAAAATGTCTTTTTTTCACAAAAAAATTCTCTTCAAACGAAAAGACATTTACTTCTCAATATAATTAGTAAATGGGCTGAAATGAAAAAGAAAGAGAAACCGAAACCAATTTATAGCACTCTATTTAGGCATATGCGCCCCTCTTTGTTTTTTTTTTTAATGTAAAAACATGGCATGCCCTATTCATTTTCATTTTAAGTAAATGAAAAGAGACAAATGTAAAAAAAAGATAGCAATGTAGCGCTACTAGTTAATCTTTTATAATTTCACTTCAATATTTAGTTCCTGATTCCATGCATGAAAAATCGGTAAGTTCTTTAAGAAAACTGTGATGAGTAACTACGTCGGTCAGACACGCACACACAAAAACGGTTAAACTAGTTTAAAAGTCACTCCGCAGCAAGAGGTACCTGGAGGATCATCACATCTGCTACCAGTGTAGAGAAATGCCGCTTTTTCTTTTTTTTGACCAAAATGCGCCGTTACCATTTATCTATTTCTTTTAAAATATGAGAAAAAGAGAAATATTACAAAAATGCACCCCCTAAATTATTTGCAAACAGCACAGAGTCATACTAATAAACAAAATCCATTGTTTTGATTTGCTACACCTGAAGGAGGTGAAGCAGCTGTAGCCTGACAAAGCCCGAGAGCCACAAAGAAGGCTCCTACAACAGCTGTCTGGGCAAATACAATCACAAACTCTATTAGCTCCTATTGGATTATGAGCTCTGGGTCTGGGCGCCAAGAAAAAAGTGCAGGTGAGAAATTGTATACCCCTGGTGCTGGCCGTCAGGGGAATGAACACCAGACACAGGTGAATTTCTTTGATAACAAGTTACCAAGCATGCTACAGGGATTTTCTCAGGAAGAAAATTTTACAGTTTTCCCTGGTCAGTCGCTTTCCTCACTTTACTAGGCTAACCTGCAGTCACTATTTCTGGATATAAATATCGATGGATCGGTGTCTCGAGGGTTAACTTTGAAGTTATCGCTGTTACTGCACAAGCGAAATGTTTAACAAAAACACAGAAAAAAAAATCTAAAATCGTGAGTAAATAATATGAACTGAAGTGTAGTACATAGCCTTATTCTCATCTGCATAGTAATCTCTCTGATTGTTTACAACATATGAATCCTTAGATGTTGAACCTCACGGTTCTAGCAGCTATAGAATTAACTGGACAGAAAGCTGCTATTTTCTGCGGTGTCTAACAGCTCATGTATGATGCTTCATAAGTCTCACTTGTTGAAAAGGCACTCCTCAGCGTTTCAAACAAAGATAGCTGTTTGATCTAGTTATTATCGTTCATCACGAACTTTGGTTTGTAAATCAGATACGCGATGACTGAGAGAAGATATTGATGGTGCCTTATTCGTCATTGGAAAATAAGCAAACCATTCACAAGCATACTAATAAACTAAAAGATAAATCAATTTAAGGACCAACATTCATGACATACCTCTTCCACAATCAAACCTATCCTAGTATGTATATCCATACAATCATTAATCTCTGCAAGCTATACACTAAGGAATTGCTGGTGCCCACTATACATGATAAGTAGGGAGAACTTTACTAATGTAGGAAGCGAACATGGTTGATGTGTAAAACATCTTTTCATTTGGCCAACTCCAGTACAAACAGCAGACCATCAGACCAGGGTGTGAAATTTCTTGCCGAAGAAAACAGACCTGGCATCACAAAAGCTTTACAGCCGACCTTTTTGCCAATGACTCTCTCCGTCATCTATTCGAATTCTGTACCTTCCCTTAGAGCCAACCTTTCACGATTGCTACAATCGATCAACCGCAGAAAAAAATGTCCTGGAACTTCAAAGACAGCCAAAACACTAGGCTTTCTCGCAATGCTTTATCATTCTTTTGCACTCGTGGGTGCATTCTATTTTAAACATTTCTGCAACTATTTTGCTAAAGGTTTAGACGGCTAATGAACGCCCCCCCCCCTCTTTTTTTTTCTGTCTCCCTTATTTATACAACCACTTAAGTCAATGTGTACATCAATCGGTTGTCTGCACTTTTGTCCCGCGCATTTTGTTTTAAGCCTTCCAGGCTTTTTCAATTGTATAGAACTTACTAGATCGCCACTTTCTTCTCGTTCTCTCTCTCTCTCTCTCTCTCTCTCTCTCTCTCTCTCTCTCTCTCTCTCTCTCTCTTTCTCTCTGCTGTTTTCATCAAAGCTTGTTTCAATCTGCTGCTTTCTCTGAATGGCATCTTTCTCAGTGCTGAAAAGCTCCAGTACATTAATTTGTTTCATCTGTTTACTTTATCGAAATCTTTACTCAGCAGATTCGTTGAAATCCCTCTGACCCACACTTAACATTTTTGCCTCACATTCTTGCTGTTCTGAGTGCCGTCGACACACACCTCTCTACTTTTTATGTAATCACTGATGAAGTGTCCGAGAGGTGCTTGTTTGATATGCAAAAAAGGTCGAAGATCACTTTGTTGCAGAAGGCTATATATCAACCATACCCACAAATCAAAGCTATGCGCGCTCGTGTGCATAAGCAATAAGGAGATCTCAGCCCCAAGTTACTAACCAAGACTAATATGAAATTTTAAAATAAAATTAATGTGAGTTATTGCTGCAGCATTGCGGTAAAGAACTGCTATTAGTTCTTACCTTGGACTATTCCAGGCAGCTATCTTGAAAAAGTGCTCATTTTGCTTTACATGGATAACAAACAAAGAATAATTGCATGTTGCTTTATAGACATTAAACACTTGTTTCAGTGTGAAGTCTTTTTCTTTTCATCATTTATCCATCTTTTTTTCCCTTGCGAATCCTGGCATTTGTTCTCCATTTTATCCCCGTCTTCGCCGCGGCGACCAATTTCCTCATACTATTCCAGTTCAGGATAACCAGTTAAAATAAATATCCTTAAAACACCATTCGCGTTTCACTGTGAACTTACCTTTTCCCTGCTACCTGTAAAAAACTAAAAAAGAATAACTTGCTGAGTTGAATTGTAGTGATGTAGATCTACCTGAGGCGAGGCTGCCAAGAAGGTAGTGCAATGGATGTGTGTCCGTGTAAGCCTTACACATATTTTTTTTTCTTTCAAGCTGCTCTCATTATGACCTTTTCATACGTCGGTGCACACAGTTTTACACATTAGGCGCAGGTACTGCTAAGCCATTTCATATCGCTCGTGAGTAAGGGTACATCGTCCACACAGCTTTTGAAACACATGATGATGTAAAGGTAGATCTAACCTTCTGGGCATACCCAGTCAAAGCCAAAAAGGTTACTTGCAAAGAATGTAGGCATGAGAATAGAAAAGGGAGTATCACGATTTTATTTTTGCATGTTGTGAATGTGTGGCAAAGTTCGTGTCGAAATTTCGAAATTACTCTTTTACACATGCCGTTTCACTACGCACACAGCATGGAAAACTGTTGCCGTCTAATTAAACACGATTATCTAACGACAAAAACACGTTCTAGATCCAAAGGCATGTCTTAATAATAGAATGTACAATTTTTCTCTGACCCTTTAGATGAGTCTATTCGAAATTCCCATTTCTCTTACTTTTCAACGAAATAACAAATAAAGGTTTACAGTTCAAAAAAAAAAAAAAAAAAAAAAATCAAAACAAATTAAAAAAAGGAGAACAACCGCAAACAATAAAAAAAACTGTTAGGTCCTCCTCAGTTGTCATTTATTTATTTCTTTCAACAGACCTGTTAATGGGCGAAAATTCATATTTATGGCAACTAATGTGAATTCAGGGCAATTTGTAGATCGCAAGACAGTGACCGATAGGAAGGTGATTAACATTTCAGGGCGAAGCAAGATTTTTAGATTGCAGTGCAGATCTTTGTACACAAAAAGCACTTATTTATTTGATAATGCAACAAAAGAGAACACTTTATGCCAGACATGACATAATCTGTAAAGTTCTATTCATTCTTTTAAGTTTTATCCCTTTCACTCTTCATTGTTTTACATTCAGTTTGTTCGTCCTAATCCCCCTTCTCGCCCCTTGTTCAGCCTCATTACTACTACTACTACTACTACTACTACTACTACTACTACTACTACTACTACTACTACTACTACTACTACTACTACTACTACTACTACTACTACTACTACTACTACTACTACCACTACCACTACCACTACCACTACCACCACCACTACTACTACTACTACTACTACTACTACTACTACTACTACTACTACTACTACTACTACTACTACTACTACTACTACTACTACTACTACTACTACTACTACTACTTCGGCCTTGCTTTATCTTGCTTTTCTGATCGTGGTCTCACGGTCTGCTAGTGCTAGTGCTTCTACTCCTGGTGCTGATTTTCTTTGAAAGTTTGAAGAAAATGACGGTTATGTTGTTGTATTTAGAATCATAATCATTCTATTAGTACTGTTACTTTATTTTTTTTAACGAATCTTTTGTATGAATGTGCACCCATTTATGTTTAGATATCTACCTCATGAAATTCTATTAATTCAGAGCAATATTTTTCAAGAAAAAATCACTACTTGTTTTGAAGGAGTGAAAAAGGAGACTCACCAAATTGTTGTATAAAATAGGATCTTTATTTCTATTAGAAATTTTTCGTATGACGAGAGGAAATATGCGGATTACTACCATTGTATTAAGTTAATAAAAAAAGAAGAAAGAAATTGCCATTCTCTAGCTGCTTTTAACACATATTCTAATGAAGGAATCGATGAGCAACACAATTTTGTAGATACTCTCTATTATAACGGTGGGAGATTTGTTGAGCACTATCGATGCGACAACTGAATATTTCTTTTACATCGCCTTGGTAAAAAATGGTATCTATTGTAGGCACCAATCTGCGTTCAAAATTTTTCCTTTTTAATGCGCAGCCATGCACTATTAAGCTTGTATAGGTGCACGAGTCGTGGATAATATTTCAATTTATCCATTTTTTGTACAGGGAAGGTGTTAATAACCTGAATGGTAAAAATGTAACCGATGACTTCAACCCTCTTTAAAGATAGAGAGAATTGAATATACCTTTTCTCTGACGTAAGCAAATTTATGATATAACCAAATACGAAATATTAAAAATATATACTACTACTGAAAGAAAAGTATAGATCATTGCATCAGATACTTTCTTCGTTATACAATATCACAAAAACAGGAACAAAAATGACATGGCTACCAATGAGTTTGTTTTATCGATAATATAATTTTGTCTAAAAAAAAACAAAACAACAACAACAACAAAAAAAAAGCAAAGAAAAAAACAAACAAACCCAAAAACAAAAAAAGACCAACTATCGACCAATCCACTGACTTCAATCAATCTGAACCATTTATTTGAACATGGCCATAAGAGAAACATTTGGAAATGAAAACAAAGATTATGTAAATATTAATTGATCTATTTCACGTTACTTTGGAGGTGCTACAACTAAACAAAAGTTGCATAGATTGCGTTTAAAAGTCAACACTAAACAAAGTAGTGCTTAGCATTAGAGGTAGCATCATTGTATTGAAGCTCTGATCTTTGATCAGTTCTACGACTGCCAAGGTTTAAACACACCAAAATCACACAAACAGAACAAGAGTGAAAAACTCGCAAAATACGTTTTTCGTATTTATGTATTCATATTTAAACATCAACATTTATCCATTTAAAATACTTTACAAATCATAATCAAAAGCCTTTTAGTCACATCAACACATTTGATGCCAGCTGCAGTATACTATAAATGACTTGACAGTTTGGATCATTACACACAGCATTGTGGTAAGTCAAGAGCAATACAAACACTAGCACGGATCTTGTTTACTAGCTAAATCAATCAAGAATATTACTTACATGTGATGGTTTATCACGGTTTTCCTCCCTTCTCTCCCTGTTACTCCTGGCCAGCAGAAAACAATAAGAAAAAAACGAGGATCTACATGGAGTGTGATGGCGTCGCAACTGATAAACACAATGCTTATGGGAAAGGGAAGAAGTTAGTTGTCTCTTGGCGTTCTTACTTGTCCATCAAATCTGATCACCATTCGCCAAGAGGATCTAATAAACATTCCCGGAAAGTTGAGTTAATACTGTACTGTAAAAATGTATCGACATGCACGCGCATCGAAGGCACGCTACCCTTGCCTCTAGATCTATACTGGAACGTTTGTAGGCTTAGATCGTGGAGCATTATAGCAACAGAAGGGAAACACGGAGGCAGCCACACTTAGACGAGAGGGTAGGAGCGAGAAAGGGGGCGGCACCATGACACGGACAGTGAGAATAGCTTCCCCTTGCGTGGTGTTACAGTGTGAGTAGTTTCCCTTGCCGCATGTTTGCTCCGTGAACACAAGCAAAGAAAGAGGAGAAAATTCAACATCACCAACCCGACAATGCGGTAACAGCTAAAAAGACCTATACTTTGATATTTCCTTTCCTTTGCTTCAGGAAACATTTTAAAAATACAAATAACAAATCTATAAGCCTTGAATCTGCCTCAGATTTTTTGTGTTTAAGGTCAGCATACATTTCAAACATTTGAAGACCAAATCAACAAAACAACATGGGCAGGCCAATATCTTTCAAAATTCGTGAAGAAAAAATAGAATTTAAAATTGAATTTTAAACCTATAAGACATACTTAATGGATATATGGCTAATATTTGGTACTTACACTGAGAATTTACTCTTCTATCTTTACATCATCAACTCGACAACAATTAGACATCTACAATGCTTACTTTCAAAAACTAATGCATTATATTAGTCTTTCCCCTCATTTCTCTGTCAATTTAGCAAAATGCCTAGTAATATATTTGTGTGCGTCTTTATATTTGTATGAAGGCCTTTCTATCTGCTTAATTACTTATATTCATCTCTCTTTATGTTCAAATATCTATCTATTTAATTGTAAGTTTGTTGTTCTCGCTCCTAAAACACAGTGTTCACCCATCTGCCTATCTATCGATCATATCTAATTATTTTGTAAATTCAGTTTTGCTTTGGGTCATACTTTTTCGCCCGAAGGCTTTTCAACAGAGCAGACGATCATGACTGTATATATATATATATATATATATATATATACATATCGATCTATACAGATATTTATTTTCACACCTTTATGCTTATCCGTCACTCTCTTTTCAAGTCGTGAGATAAGTACCTGCATTATTTTGTACTTATCAAGTTGACCAAAGAAAGAACCAGAGAAATGAAGATGGACATCCATACTGATCTGTTTCATCTGTATACGTTTTAAAAGAACAAAACAAAACAACCCCCGCCCCGCCAAAAAAAAAAACAAAAACAAAAACAAAAAAAAAAACAAAAAACAAACAAACAGAAAAAAACAACAAACAAAAAAAAACAACAACGAAAAAAAAAACCAAAACAGAAAACAACAACAACAAACAAACAAAGAAAAGCAAAAAAAAAAAAAAACACAATAAGAATAAAGAAACAACAGTTCGATGCTTTATTGTGTCAATGTAAAAAAAAGGGGTGAAGGGGTGGAAAGTCAAAGGTCTCATCTGAGGGCTAACTTTGAATAAGTATAAACCTTAACTTATTTTTCTATTCTTCTAGCGCAACTGCTGATGAAGTTTCGCACTGCATGACCTCTTAGTGCTGCCCTCGATCACGGGAGGTCCAGACGTGAATTGACTCAGGCTAACCCCGTCCGTTTCCAGACTGTCCCAATCTGACATCATATTGGAAACGTGTCGGCAAAATAATAAGCCTTCACCCATTCCTCTTCAGTGGAATCGAAGCTAGATCTAGAATTTATATCCCTTGGCTTTTATACCTTCACTCGCATCACCCAAGTCTCATTAAAATCAATAAATCCACATCCATCCACGCACAGAAAAAAAGAAAAAAAAAGTAAACAGATATCGGTGTACTTTTTGATATATATATATATATATATATATATATATATATATGTTTGTAATATGTCTGCTCTTATCTTATTTACATGCATATTAAAATATAGTTAAGGAAGACCAATAGGGACTAGATAGGTAGATAGCCTTCCATTTATAATATCGTCTACACATAAATATAACAGCTCATCGTTATCAGAATTTTGATGTTTTCACAAGCATATAAAATTTTCCCTCAGCTTTCTCACTTTTACTTTAATTATATATGGGTCTTCCAGTTCTTATTCTTTCTGCTTTTATTACACGATGAGGTCATAATGGAGTGGTTGACTATAGAGCTCTTGATGATGATTCACATATCATTTTCGGATAATTCCATCGCCAAATATTACCCTCCACCATTATAAGTCATCTCTTTTACAACTACCAGAGAGAATCATTGTAAGCTTTAAAAATATACAAGCAAGCAAATAAACAAAAAACATATAGACTTAAAGATGAAGCTTTATCTGCTAATTATAATCCAACATTTATTTCTCACCTGCATTTTCTTTGGTATTTGCAGAGCTAATTCTTTAATTGTACCGCCTTTTAATATTGCAATGCTCTAAAACTACAGAGAAAGAAATTGAAGCCGTTTGCATTTTTTCTTGAATTGTGAGAATGAAAGTTCACTGAAGCAGGACTGTTTATTTACTGACGGAATTATCCCACTTCAAATACTCATCACGGATGATGCCCTTTCGTTTAAGTTACAAGGTCTAAGAATTTCATTTTGTAAAGGATATTGCAGGGCATAGTAGTAAGAGATAAAAATAGAAAAGAGAATGTCGAAGATGGAGCTAAATATTGCCTTGAATTATTTCTATTGCGTTTTCTTGTTCTTGTTCTTCTGATTCCTTTTGTTCTTGTTCTTTTGCTTAGTTTTCCTGTTCTTGTTCTTGTCCTCCTCCTTTATTTTCTATTCTCAATAAAAGATCAAAGGGACTTCAATTTCATTATTTTTGCATACAGTTGTGCACGGGCTTTGCTGTAAATCTTGATGGTTTGGAAATAACGCACTTCGTGTGGAATGGCTGGTATTACTCATAATGTAACTGATACATAGGCTGAAAGTATATTATTGAGGAAATTTCTTACTGCATAAGAATTAACAAAAGGCGGCGTGATTATAAGTTTGCCTCCACATACAATGAAGTTGGAAAGTACTTCATAGTGATAGCACAATTTCGGAAACAATCTTTGGCAACTTTGTCATTTGCTTCATCTGTTGAGAAGGTCCATACAAGAGGTGCTGATAAATTATTTTGTCAATGATAGCAATAAATGTGATTGAAACTTGTTCGGTGAGAAATTTCGTTTCAGGGGTCTTACAATATCAAAGTTCCTTGATGATCTCAATCCAACTTCTTTTCCTCTATCGCTGATAGAGCAATTGTCACGTACTATAAAGTCTCCATGTCATGTTGTTTGAAAAGTCATTATTACCTGCAATGACCTTTCGTACGTTTGAGAAGAATTTTTATTTTTACTCACAAGATACCATTGATCTCTATTCAGTTTAAGATAAATGAAGGTACCATTCACATTTGTTTCTATCATATGTATTTATTGTGATATTTTCCTTCTGCTGGTCGAAATATATGAGGGCCCTGAGAGCTTAAAGAGTTAAATATAGCATCTTGAATCACCTGAAATCTGATAGATCATATCACAGAAGACTGCCAAGCCTGGAATCTTTGCCAAAACGCTACAGTTGTGCCAATTAATGGTTTGCTACTGGCTATTGATTTGTATCTAATGTGAATGAATTTACCAGTTTCCAATTCTACAGAGATTTTGTCTTTCACTATTTTATTTCTTTTGAGCTTACTTAGGTAGTAGAGGGAAAAAGAGGATATCATACTTACAGGAGGGCAACGAAAGGCAATTATTAATATAAACCATAAAAAAAATAAAATAGAATTGTTTCTAATGAAAATATTATGAATTGAGGGTATGAATACTGGTAAGAAGAAGTAGAAAAAAATGAAGAAGAAGAAGAAGGAAAAGGAGGAGGAGAAGAGAGAAGAAGGAGGAGGGCGAGGATAAAAGAAGAAGAAGAAGAAGAAGAAGAAGAAGAAGAAGAAGAAGAAGAAGAAGAAGAAGAAGAAGAAGAAGAAGAAGAAGAAGAAGAAGAAGAAGAAGAAGAAGAAGAAGAAGAAGAAGAAGAAGAAGAAGAAGAAGAAGAAGAAGAAGGAGAAGGAGAAGGAGGAGTAGGAGAAGGAGGAGGAGGAGGAGGAGGAGAAGGAGGAGGAGAAGGAAGAGGAGAAAGAGGAGGAGAAGGAGAAGGAGAAGGAGGAGGAGGAGGAAAAGAAGATGAAGAGGAGAAAATAAAGAGGAAAAGGCAAATTTATTTTTAAATCAGGATAATGCCTTCCTTCTACACACTCTGGTTAAAAATCGCGAAGATTACGTTTTGGACGATTGTTGCACTAACGGTGATTTAAGTGTCCAAATTGCATGAAAATTAAAAGTAAAAAAAAAAGTACAAGTGATTTGACTACAACATTTATAATTTAGAAGGCACATTCGCTCTAACAATCCTTCCCTTGCATTTGTTTTAAATCATCGTCCCTTTTGGTGCCTTATGATGATGCTTTTGGAGGTAGGGCTTATCTTAACTTCCTGAATTGTTTTTCTTTTCTCGCGATTCTAACACATTGACGTATGCCACGCTTATCCCACTCGTCATGGGCTTGAAGTCACTACCTAACGATCAGGCGCTTAAGGAGTGTATTTATAGTTTCATAGAAACTTGAAAGATGATAAGAAACTGTTTGATATAGTAACTTCTTAATTTTTTTCCCCCGATTTTCTAAAATTGGATTTTCCCTCTTCTCGTCGCTTACTGAGAAGAACATCCTCAATTTCTGAGAAGCAGTTCTTCTCGCACGGGTTACAATTGATCTTAACTAGAATTTTAAGACAGTGCATCGGGACAGTCCTATTAAAAGTATACACATATCGAATTAAAGTGCAAAACCTATAAAATAATATAAAAAACAGTGGTAAGAAAGCTTCGAATAATATTGATTCTTTGCCCTGTGCCTCCATCTGGAGTACAGCCTTTCCTGCGCCGGGCGATTGTTAATTTAACTCAACAGTTCCTGTCGGAACTTGCGTGGGGCGCCTTCGAATTCAACCATTATTACTACTTAGATCAGCTGATATGAAGACTCAAGCTCTATGGTTTCCCCACAAAGCAGAACTTTGGTTTCCAATTTAAATTGAACTTGGTCTGCATTAAAACGATAACGCTTGATGAGTGAGTCCACCTTGCGGTACTCATCCAAAATAGAAATGCCTATAAAGTTTTCAAATGAGAATTTCTTAAGTTTAAATCCATTCACCGTTACATAATTCACACCTTGACAGTCAAATCTAAATGCTTATTTAGTTTTACAAAAGCAAAGTCAATAAAGCGACTGTAAAATATAATTCATCCATATAAATAGAAGTATTATAACCTATCTATAAGCTATTGATTGCAATTTTACTCATAGATCTAATTACTACAGGTAGTATCTGCCTTGCAAATAAAAATTTGTGGAATTAAGCTGGCTTTGCTATAGAGAGATTACAATGGGAAAAGTAATACCCATGCTGTTGTGACATTGCGCAAACGATTGGAAGCCCTATTCATATGCAGCTTACGTGGTTTATCATATAATTGTTATATTAACTGTATATATTCCCTCATCAGAAAAACTGGATCAAAAAATACTTTTATGGTGGACGAGAACTTGGGGAAAGGTTAACACATTTTTTCCTTTATCTTTTGCACAGTTTCTTTCTTTAGATATATCCATCACATTCAGCAATTTGCCCTCAGGCTGGAGTCTTGTTCTTAAAATAGACCTGATGAAACGAAAATCGACAGCTTCGTAAACTGTCTTTGGCCTGTGCTGCAATAAATTAAAATATTTTCCTCTGTTAACCTGATAGGACAAGACAAGGTTCTATACAGTCCCATTGCTTGTATTTCGGCATCACAATAATGATCAATAATTATTTGCAAACTTTTATTTTGAAAACAAAACATTATTTAATCATACAATTAGAAGCGGACGTGGATTTCATTATAAAGCCGGTTGTGTAATATGCTGGTTATAAGTTCTCTATTGCGCTATGCTTTATCAGCTGCTAATGCTTGATTCTTTAATTAGCCGTAGCTGACAGCAATGGGATCCATGAGGTTGTAAGAGTTGATGTTGATCAGATAATAGGTTGATTAACAAAATAAAAAAAATAGCAGGAGAAAGAAAAGATGTGAAGTAATTAGGAATGATTTTACACTATTAAGGTCATAAGTACATGGGTAACCATGAGCTGTTCAGCTCTGCAGTTAAAACGTCCGCAATGTCGGGAAGAACCAACGAAGTTTCACAAGGTGCACCGAAGATCTTTTAAAAATGTCCCAGAATTTGTTCGAATAACAAACGTTTTCTGTGAGCCTTATACCAGGCTCTAGAATACGTTAATAATTTCCTTCAGACCTATTTTGAAACTGACTTCCTTGTTTCTGAAATCTTGAAACAATTTTCCATATGGCGATATCCCACAATCACTTTTCAGAAATGCTGTCATCTTATTATATTATACGTCACCAACCATAACTTTGTCTTGTTCTTACTATCATCAAAGCAAAACCCCTCAACTTATTCTTGCTTCTTTGCAGTTTTCTTCTACAAAATTATATTTGTGGGAAAAATCACTTAAACTATTGGTTTAATGACATGGTTAACATGGTGCTCTGAGGATAGTGCGATTTAATTTGTGTGGGATGGGGGTGGAGTTGAAAGTTCTGAAAATGAGAAAAGACACCACGCTCAAACAGAAAATAAAATTACCTTGTTAAGTAATTTTTGCGCTAAATTAACCTAGTTATTCATGGTGCTCAGTATATACTATTCATAGACTCTTATCAACCTATAGAGTTTTTACAAGACCAACAGCCATTAAAAGCAGAGCATAATCCTCTCTTTGTCCATAGTTTTAATACTGCCTTTAAAGCTGAGTGTAAGGAGTGGGATGCAAAGGAGAGATAGTCTTTGTTGACGTATTTTTTTCCAAACGCTTAACCTTTTAAGGCTTTGAGAGGTAAAAAATTCTTAACATTCCAATCATAAGGAGATCAGGCTCACTGCAAGGTTATATATAACATAAAATTAAGCCATATATCAGCAAGGTTCTATACGTCAACGGCATGGCTTGAAATAAGTAATGATTCTTTTTCCGAAAAGGGTAACAATCCACGTTATCTCAGACTCTAATTCTATCTTCATTGCTATCAAATGTCAACAATGGCGTGACAAAGAGTTCAGTGTTATCGACTCTCTTGCGTGTATTAAAAAAATAGATGCGCAAAAAAAAAAAAAAAAAAAAATAAAATAAAGAATTAAAAAAAAAAAGTTCCGTTTGGAGAAGGGTTCGCAAACCTCGGCTTGAGAAAGCTCAATGTATTGGATATTTGGTCAGCTTATACACTACTTAAGAGAATAATCACCAAAGACACTGAGATTTGCACTTATTGCAAGAAAATTTCAAAAATACCACTTGACGTTTTAAAACTAAGAATGAAACGGAAACATTTCTATGGATATTTGGCTTTGTCATCAAAGTATACAAGGACAAATTCAAATTCTCTAAACATTGGACATTCATCTTCGGCAAAATTGTTTTCCCACAGACAACTTTAGTACCATTACCATCCCTGCTGACTTCTGTGAGTTATTATTAAAATCACAAGTTCTGAAATAGCTACTGCTTGTTCAAGTCACTTTTCCTGTATTCTGCGAAAATGAGGTAAGAACTGAACTGTTTCACTTATACTAACAATTTTTTTTAATATAACATTATGTTACGGCTTCTTTTTGTACCTTATACATGTATGTTATGCATGTTATTTTTTATATAATATGTATGTTATTCTTTATGCTATGTACGTCATTCTATATGTTATGTATGTATGTATGTTCAGGCCTTCTAGCCTGCTTCTATTTTATTCTTTTTCTTGTAAAGCGCATAGAGCATTTTAATCATTTGGATATGCGCTATATAAATGCACTTTATTATTATTATTATTATTATTATTATTATTATTATTATTATTATTATTATTATTATTATTATTATTATTATTATTATTATTATTATTATTATTATTATTATTATTATTATACTTTACCTCAGGTGAAGCTCATTCTTTTTCTTTAAGATGGTATCTTTTTCCTAGTTTCAGGTGATAACTAGTTCAGCATTCCCTTTTCAGTTGCATCTTTCCAGATTATCAGATAATTGATTTCTCTGTCCTTCTGCTCGGGTAACAAATCTTGCTAGTTTATATATATTTACATATATATAAAAAATTAAAAAAAACGGTAAAAGAACCCTTAGGTAAATGGTGCCAAGATTGTCATTCTTTCTATTTACTAGAAAGACCGAGCTTTATGTCTCAGAATATTAACTAAACTTTTGTGGCGGCATATAAAACGAAGAAAAATTGGCCAATATTTAAAAAAAAAAAAAGGCAACAGGAACGAATGTCATAATCTTTTAAACACAATATTGGAGCTTTATTTTTTTTTAAATATTTTGAGAGGCAAATTTTAAACTACCTTTGATGCTTAATAAAAATAACTATATTTGTTCTGCACAGTATTATTTACATAAATGTCAGACTGCTTCTTTATATATGAATATCACAGAAAGGCGAACAACTTACAACCATGTGTGAAATCTCTCAAACTACATAAAAAAATTTTGTTTCTAGTCCGCCGAACCAATTCAAGTGTCTGTGATATGAGCTCTGGCTAATTGTGAGCATTTGATTACAATTCAGATCCTTCTCTCCCTTGTTTGGCCCTCCTAGAGGCTGATTAGGAGATGCATACGCTGTAGATCAATAAACAATATCGTCCCGGCCCTAAGGTGTTTATATGTCCTCGCGTTAAGCCTACCTTGCAGCTGTCAATGCCCGGCGATGTCACAAATACAGTAAAACACGTAGCCTTGAGGCTTGCTCACTCGCAAGCTGTTGTATATCATGATGCGCGGTCAGATAAGTAGTCTGTGTGATGTTCAGTGTGTAGATGGGGCTCATTATTCTCAAAACCATTGCTTCGGCTCATTGATCGTCTATCACTATGGTTTCAAGCAATGTTCAGTTTATTATTGGACGTCAGTCGTGTAGCGATCAAGCAGGGGATAAAATCGCCAGTATAAAAAAGGCATAATTGGTACTTCTATCTATAGAGCGCTTTTCGGGCATACAAAAAAAAAAAATGAAGGATTCGTCAAACCTTTTCTCTAGCCATGGTTTAAGTAACAGAATAATTATATGAAATTTTCGAGAATGAACAAAACTGTTTCTTGAACCAACACTCGGATTACTAGCTTGAATTTAGTACGTCCAAATTCTAGTTATTATTGTACACAATCAAGATGAGTTCTGCAGATATGAAATATCTTTTCTTATGTTGATCCTTTAAAAAGATTGAATTTTAGTAAAGAAAATGAAGGACATTGTTAAAATTGGTGTTTCTTTGCAGTTTAAGTGAATGTTTTCCGTTGGGTAGATATACTTATTAATATCAAATTGTTAAGAATGAGAAGACGTCTTTCACAAGCAGAAAAGGAGACATATTTTTATCACACCCTGTTGTGGGACTGCTCATCACTGAATTTTTATTGTTTATCTTTCAGAGTAAATAATGAAAAACGACAGTCCCTCTCTTTTTCTAGAGGTATGTCTTAAAAAAGCAACAAATGTATACCCCGAAAAACGTTTTTTTATCTTCCATACCCTATATATAAAAATGATCCTTTTATCGCCCATTTCTTGATGTAGTTATATCAAAATAATGTTATATTATTTTCTAGACATACGTCTACAAATGGCTACTAAATGTAAATAGAATTTCAACATTTGGATGAACGAAACAAATTACCAACATCAAGGACTTTCAAGTTGTAATCCAATGATGCGTTGCTGGATCCATTAAAAGTTTGACTTTATTGATAAATTAAAGTATTGTCTCATGACATGCTTCCAGTTTTATCCAGTTCACCATAATTATATAAGTGATATCAATTTAACAAAAAAATTAAAAAGAATTGTATAAAATCTTTATTTCTGCTACTGGCATAAATAAAATTTATTAAACATATTGCCATGAACATTCTCATTATTATGTTTTCAATTTAGTTTCAGTTTTTTATAAAGATCAAACTCGATTTGCCAAGCACTTTGGGTTTGAATGTTGTTTCCTCGGGGACTTTGACTACGAGATGAAAAGAACGTAAGAATTGAACCCCCTCCCCCTCCAGGCAGGTAGTCAAATGGCAAGTTAAGTTAATTTTGTCACTACATCATGAAGAGGAAGAGGAAAAAAGAGGAAAAAAAAAGAGAGTACATGTTTGACCAATCAAGCTTTGTTAGGGGAAAAGTCGGGCCAAGGCTCACAGGCAATAGCTATGCAAAACCTGCCCGCAAATTAGTTGACATCAGTAACATCGTCTTAGACTCATTTAAGTTCATAGAATTGAATTAGAACAAACACCTGCTCTTCTTTCCAAGGAAGTGAAGTTTTGAAGGCCGATTGATCTTATTTATCAAAATCTGAAATTTGTGATATGAAAATAAAACTTACCGGTACTTCCCACTCAAAGTTTCACCAGTCAAATTTAATCGAATATAAAAGTGTTAAAATATGGAGAATATGCACTTGGGGGCGGGCTTTTTTCCTTTCCTTCGTTGCATTCTCTCGCTGCCACAGGTTCGTACAAGCTGTAAATAATTCGCCTCTTTCAATTCAACAACATGATCGTGCGGCTATAGAGAGAGTCTGCCGCTTTTTTCTTCTAAACATGCAAGTCGACTATCCACATGATAAACATAATAAGTGGATTACTGAAAGCAAGGACTTTGTTTAAGAAGTATAGGTTAACTCAATTTAGATGATTAGAGGCTGCAGAAATTAGAATATTGATGTGATAGCAGCTTTTCTAAACTATTTTCAATGAATACGTTTTTTCGATAAATCAAACGATGACTTATTCCCTCCCCTAGCCCTCTCCTAGAGGAAAAGATTAGGAAGTACAGTGAGAAGCTTAAGAGGCTTATCGAACATTTCTTATTATTGACCGTAAGGAAATGATGTACTAGAGCTTTGGTAAGTGACCTCATTACTCGCCTGTCAGAACCAATAGGTGAGTCTTCATGCCAAAGTGGTTACTCGACCTTTCATGCTCCCCGTTGTTATGTTTAAGTATGAATCTCGCTACTTAATGGTGACTAGACAAAAATGATGAATATAAAACTGTTGGAAAATTTTAAGACAAATGTATTCTTATATGTAACAAGAAAATCTAATAACTAAATCTTTCAGAGAGAGAGAGAGAGAGAGAGAGAGAGAGAGAGAGAGAGAGAGAGAGAGAGAGAGAGAGAGAGAGATAGAGAGAGAGAGAGAGAGAGAGAGAGAGAGAGAGAGAGAGAGAGAGAGAGAGAGAGAGAGAGAGAGAGAGAGAGAGAGAGAGAGAGAGAGAGAGAGAGAGAGAGAGAGAGAGAGAGAGAGAGAGAGAGAGAGAGAGAGAGAGAGAGAGAGAGAGAGAGAGAGAGAGAGAGAGAGAGAGAGAGAGAGAGAGAGAGAGAGAGAGAGAGAGAGAGAGAGAGAGAGAGAGAGAGAGAGAGAGAGAGAGAGAGAGAGAGAGAGAGAGAGAGAGAGAGAGAGAGAGAGAGAGAGAGAGAGAGAGAGAGAGAGAGAGAGAGAGAGAGAGAGAGAGAGAGAGAGAGAGAGAGAGAGAGAGAGAGAGAGAGAGAGAGAGAGAGAGAGAGAGAGAGAGAGAGAGAGAGAGAGAGAGAGAGAGAGAGAGAGAGAGAGAGAGAGAGAGAGAGAGAGAGAGAGAGAGAGAGAGAGAGAGAGAGAGAGAGAGAGAGAGAGAGAGAGAGAGAGAGAGAGAGAGAGAGAGAGAGAGAGAGAGAGAGAGAGAGAGAGAGAGAGAGAGAGAGAGAGAGAGAGAGAGAGAGAGAGAGAGAGAGAGAGAGAGAGAGAGAGAGAGAGAGAGAGAGAGAGAGAGAGAGAGAGAGAGAGAGAGAGAGAGAGAGAGAGAGAGAGAGAGAGAGAGAGAGAGAGAGAGAGAGAGAGAGAGAGAGAGAGAGAGAGAGAGAGAGAGAGAGAGAGAGAGAGAGAGATTTTATGCTGAAATATTACTCGTTGAGCGACAAATATTATATTGTAGAAGAAATCTAATTTCAGTGGCATGTGATAAACCTTGTACTGATTGTATTAATAGTTCAATAAGGTAAAAAACTTGAAAAATGCTCAAAGAAGAAAATTTCGATTCATAAAAAACACCATCACGCTGCCATTTACAGCACTACTATGGAGGTTACAAACATCCTTTCCATTACCATCACACTGTTACCACAACTGCGCCTACTATTTTCGTTACGACTATACTACTACTACTACTACTACTACTACTACTACTACTACTACTACTACTACTACTACTACTACTACTACTACTACTACTACTACTACTACTGCTGCTGCTGCTGCTGCTGCTGCTGCTGCTGCTACTACTACTACTACTACTACTACTACTACTGCTGCTGCTGCTGCGCTACTACCACCACCACCACTACAACTACAATTACTACTACTACCACTACTATTACTACTACTACTACTACTACTACTACTACTACTACTACTACTACTACTACTACTACTACTACTACTACTACTACTACTACTACTACTACGAGTACTACTTCTTATTTGCTTAAGCGATAGCCTTACTCGGCCCCATTCTTTCTTTCTTTAAGGACACAGTTCTTGTATTTCTCTTCTCACTTTAGATTCGCGCAGCACACAGTGCATGGTGCCAAGTTTTGCATCGCCCTACATGGATAGAATGTAGCAAGAACGAAAATTAATGGCCCGCGTGCGGCGCATAACGACAGAGAATGATGAATGCCTCCCTCTTTATCGCTCATGAGGTCGTACAGCTCAACTACATCTATGATCCTCACTCATAAAAACTTCAATATGAAGAGCAAGAAAAATTGGCCCTATTGTATTCATATAAAATTGTAACTTATTGGTTATTCCTGAGATCCACTCTATTGAATGAGCTGCAGTGGTTAAGCCATAGAATAAAAACACATGATAGGCACAACATTCCTGGCGAGAAAAAGTAAAAAAAAAGTGTTCAAATAAAAAAGAGACTAAAAGCAAACAAAAAGCCAACAAGTAATTATTGAAATGGAAAAAGAACTGTTGCAGCAACAACAACAATAACAACAACCACATTATAAAGTCCTAGCTGCGTTAAAATAATGTATATTATAAGAAGAGATAACGGTGTTCGATTTGCAGATACTTAAACGGTGACCCAAGAATGTGAAAATATTTTGAAAACTTGTTTTCCTTCTTTTTGAATTATGATAATTTTTACCTAATAATACGCAAAAATTTTAGAGACCATCACAGAATGTAAAAGCTATCACTTGTAGTTGTCTGAAATGATTCTTATTATAATATCTGCAGCAAAGAGCCCACTCGTATTGAAGTTAACAAGGAAACATATCATGCAGTAAAGCCCTGAACATGTAAAATGCAGTTATATTCATATCTATAAAAGTTATGTTTAGTAATAAGATATTGCAAAAAAAATATTGCATAATAGAGACACCGAGACATGTTTGGGTAACTGCCTAAACTATCTCTCTATGATAATTGTCACTCCAACTCAATCAAATCACATTTTAAGGGATTTTCTGTCGCTTTTTTTACTCTCAAAGTTTTATCAAACTAATATAAAGAGTACCCACAAGCAAAGGCATATTCGTTTCATTCGAGCATCTTTAACACAGATTTTTGTATAATATTTTTTATTCCCTGAAGATTTATTACAAAGAGCGCGTCTCTATCAGCCTATTCCATCAGCTTAGAACTTTTGTGGGAGTTAATTTCATGTCAGGAAACTATTTGACAGGCCATTATTTTAGACTAGAGAATTATCATCAGACCCGGTAATGGAAAGGGGTGGGTTGAGAAAAGAAAGTTCAATCAAACTCATACGAGGAATAAATCTGAACCTCCTGAAAGCCCAGACTTTCAAAGACTTTCATTATGAGAATAGGGGGTAGTGCAATAAGAGCTGTCATAGGACAGTAAAAGATGCAACATGGGTGCTTACTTGTATGGCAGCCATAAAAAACATCTGTGGAAAATAATACGGTAATGTCTCCGAGAGAAATGATTCAGAACAACTCAGCAATGTCATGGTTAGCTCGAGCATGAAACTGAACATGGAATAAAAATACTACTTTTTATGTCGTCTAGGCATATGATTAGTCAGGCAGGACTTTAATTTTTAAATGTTTCTGAATAAGCTGGCATCAAATAAATGCCAATTTAATTTCTTTTATTGAGAACCATCAAAACACATATAAAGGAAAAAAATGTTGCATCTTGCGCCCATCTTTTCCACAGCATCCTCCTCAATAATTAATATTCGAAATGAAAGTGAGCTAATGACCTGAAGCAGTCGACAGAGCGTGTTTTCACCTGACAAAACAGAGCAAAAAATATTACTGGTTCAAATCGGTGCCCAGATGAACGCAAGTAGCTTCTAGAAGGTGGACATGATGTAGTCTTCATAATACATGATGATGTAATAATATGATAAATGGCACCAGGGAGGAAGGGGGAGGGGAGGCGAGGCTTGAATCATTCATTTAAAAACGGACATGTTTTAGAAGATCTTTACGATTTTTCTTAAAACTCAGTTTTCAGGTACTCACAAGTTACTTATTACAAATTTTCAAACAAAAGGGAAATAGTTAAATTATTCTATTTTTCTTAACTTCATTAACATTTAATGCTGTAGATCGGCTTCATTGGAGCATTTTTGTAAAAAAAAAAAACCCATTATTTTCTGCTAACGCGAATGTATTCGTGAGGAAATGTTGCAGAAGATCCGATTAGTAAATTGTTATGAAACATAATTTTCCTAACCATTTGCACCTGACTATAAAGTTCTAAATTGCAATTTAGTAGATATTACAAAATCACCACGTGTTATAAACCGGATTATCTTTGACGGGACGCATACATTATAATTATTTCTTACCTAATTATTTTTTTTTGACCAATTTACGCTTGATGACAAAATATGTCACAATATTGTTTTAAATCACTCCTTCCGCGGCAAAATGGAAAATGATTCTCTCTCTCACACACACACACATCTACACACACACACACACACACATATATATATATATATATACACACATACAATAATGTCATACAAGATATGAAGACTATATTTTATATGAATACAATTATCTTTAGTACATGAGAGAAGTGGTAAAGGCACAAGAAGGACCGACGAAACCAATGCTCCACTGTAAAACCAGGTGGCTGTAATCCGCACTAATCTTAATTAAGAAATACGGCTTTACAATCTGTCGGCGCCCAAAACTCAAGCGGCAGCGCGATTCTCACAGGCTATGAATATCTGGGGAGATCTAATAATAATCTCTGAAGAGATAAGAAGGGCCTGCAAGCTCTTCATGGGCATCGCCCACAATATTGCCGTGTGGTCGTAAAACAGTCATTCATCGGAGACACTTGACTGACCACAAGCCTGAGGATCGTAACTGCTAAAGAGTCTTTGCTTAGAAACATGAGAGGAAGTTGTCTGAGATGATAATGCAGGAGTATTGGATGGGGGAATGAGATGTAGCAAAGTGGTGAAAGGTTTTAACAAGAAAGAGAGATTTTGTGCCGAGAGAGTTAGAGATGGATAGATAGATTAAGCTAAAAGAAAAATGACCTATGATAATATATAAGACGACGGCAATGATTTTCCTCTCCGTGTTAAAATACGTGAAATTCCATGAAAAATGTATCATCGATTCTGTCAGGGTTTGAAAAGAAAATAATTAAAGATAAGTAACAAGTCGCAGTGCTCAATGGTTTTTTGTGATTTCCCAGTGCAGCGAATAAAAGAACAAAGTTTCACTGCACCGAAGTAAAGAAGCTTAATGTAACTGCAAGGCTGGGCTGTAAGGACGGTCTGTAGCATGTGACGTATTTACCAGGAGAAAAAAACGCTTTCATCAATCAGGAGAGAATTTTTTTTAGTAAATACCTTCTAAAAATATAATAATTATGATAGTGCCATTTATATTGTACAGAGGCCAGTATGATTTATACTGTACAGAGAGCAGTATGACGAGGGACATTTATATGATAAAATTAATAAACCACCCTTTTTTATTTCTGGAAATATTCATTTCCTACCCTCAGTCTTTCTCCCTTTCTCTCTCTTTTTTGTCCTTCCCCCTCTTTATGTCTTTTTATCTCTGCAAAGTCTTTTTATTCCCCACACCCCTTTCCATCTTATCATTTTTAACTTCTTCGTTTTCTTAGCAATTTAAAAGTGAATCGCCTTATGGCTTTTTATAAAATTATTTATTTTCTTTTCGTTTTATCAAAGTCAAAAGATTTCCATATGGTTAAAGTTTTACCGAAAAACGTTTTCACCATTAAAGTAGAGAAACCTCCTTCAACAATTTCTTCTGTCGTTCCTCTTTGGACTAAGCAAGCTACATTTCCAGTGAGTGAGATCCTAACGTGGGTAATGACGCGACATGGACATCCGACTCCCCGACAAACGAGACTGATTTAAAGAGCTGGCCAAGCTAGAGAAGCCTCGGAGGAGAAACAGTTTCCTCACAGTCCAGTTAGCTTGCGTCGTGCATAAATTTAGAGGTAGTGATTGGATGCCTGGTGCTGAGACAACTGGTGTCTTTCTCGAAACATCTCTTTTCAAGATCCTTACACTTGGGCACAGATGGTCAGGATACCTTTTACGAAAAAAAAAATAAAAAAAAATCACTCTTACTAGGTTTGATAACTATCGTTGTTTTAGCCTTGACTTCCAACTTCTCGTCTTTCATTATCACTTTCATATAAATGTCACTTGAAAGTGACTTGGAAATTCTATTTGACACAAGAAACAAACATAAAAAAATGCGCATTCAGTTGACTTTAATGCTCACATAAATGAGTTCCAAAACATCTGTATGAAAATCTAGAAAATATGTTTAGCCTTAATAGACGATTTTAGCTTGACCTTTAGCTTACCGAACCAAGTGATATCCCTCTCCAGGAGACCTAAATGGCATTATAAAGGATGGAGGCTAGGAGCTAGATTTAGTTTCATCGACAATTTGAGGTGATTGCTTCTATATTATATAAAGTTATATGAATTAAAATTGATTATCGCAATCATCTATCACCGTTTCAAAGCAATGGTGAGTAAGAGAACCAGTACAAGATAGCGAGCTAACATTAAAACCATCTAAAAATGGACAATTATCAAAGCATTCATGTTGCCGGCAATGCATGAGTTATAGCTAGAGAACAACCCTGCTTGTTGCCTGATCAATAGAAAAGCAAGCAAACGAGCGAGCGAGAGAGAGAGAGAGAGAGAGAGAGAGAGAGAGAGAGAGAGAGAGAGAGAGAGAGAGAGAGAGAGAGAGAGAGAGAGAGAGAGAGAGAGAGAGAGAGAGAGAGAGAGAGAGAGAGAGAGAGAGAGAGAGAGAGACAAAGAGACACACACACAGACAGACAGGCAGGCAGACTGAGAAACAATTGAAACTGCACCTAAAATCTATTTACCTGTGACTGGAAGGGTTTTGTAGCTGGGACGCGTTAATTTACCGTTTTTTTTAATTTTGTAAGAGGGGGGGGGGTGGGAAGGGGTGGGAGAAAGTTAATTTCATGATTGCTAGGGCCTTTGTTCATGTTTCTATTGACATATTATATATTATTATCAATAATCTTGTTATTGCTACATATATCTTGAAATGAAGAGAGATCGGTTTTTCCACATTGGAAGCCTTTGTCCATTTTTTTGTGACTGCATCACCACTATAATAGTGATAAGCAGATTATACAGTGCCAAAGAGCTAAAAAATTACCAAAAGCTCCAGTTCACAAAAATTTAATTTACATTTTACCCAGTTTCTTGTATAGTGGTTTTTGAATCGCAGCTAATCAGTCCAAGAGTTTTGGATCGACCCATTTATGGTCTGAAGATTAGCCACCGGTCCTGAGAAAAATCTCAAAATGTCTCCTGTCCCCTTGCTGAAAAGAGATTTCAAAATTTAAAAAAAAAAAAAAAAGCCTCACAGCTTCCAATTAAATATCTGTGGGCCCTTTTAGAACATTTTTAGCTAGTACGCAGTATCCGACAGCAAACATTTTCAATATTTCCAAGCTGATACTATGCCCATGTAGATAAGAGAGCGTTTACACTATTGCGCAATCAATATTTGAACGAGTTTGATACCCCCCTCCCTCTTGTGATCACTTTTCATCAAAGGTTTAACCGCCTCTCCATTCCTCCTCGTTTTTAGGGAAAAAACCAGAAAAACTGACAGGCTATTTTTCCAAATCAAATTGTTTAACAAAAATAATAAAACTCTTAATTTTCTCTTTACTGTATTAAACTTCATGTTCCTGATCTTTTAAGACAAAATGGGTTCTTTTCAATATGTCCTTGTCCCACCTGATTTGGTTAATTCTCACTAGCTTTATAAAGTAAAGTACCAATAGAGATCATTAAAGAGGACATCCTCATTTCTCTATGCTCCCCTCTCCCCTTTCCTTCCTGTTCTCGATAAGATGATAATAATGTGAATTTTTTCACGACAGCCTGAGGACAGTTAGTAGAATCTTCATAGCATACCACTTTATCTTTACTTTTAGCTTTTAAAAAAGAATCTCATACATCATGCTAGGGCCGTTCATCTGACGCTGCATTTGTTGCATGACGTCCACTACGGTGGACATATTTTTCACCACCTATATAAAATACCCATTTCAAAAAGTTAGTAATTTTGTTTCACAAAATGTTAGCTTGGTGATACTACTTTTAGTGCTGATAAGCAGGAGAAGCTCACTCTTATGCACTTCCTTTCATTAATTGGGTCAATGATGGCTTCACCAGCTCAGAAAAGGTGAGACATTGTTTTCGTTTTTTCTCCTTAATTTTTATTCGTATGAAGGTATTTTTTGGTCTTAAGTGAGAAGGATCAATTTATTTATGCTTAAGATCAATAATTTTGGACAAACAATGGATTCATATCGAAAAATGAAAAGAATAAGTGTTGTCTACCTCAGTGGACACTATGAACATGTCAGAATTTACTGGTTGAATCGGATGTCTACCCAAGTAGACATCATGAATATGTCCAAAATCTAGGTGCACAGTGGACATTATGAACCCTGTGAACTGCTATGCAAACAACATATATCTATACTATGAATAACTTGTAGCCTTAGAATATTTAGATCTAATGAGAATCTATGCTTACTCTTCTCAATTTCATCGTTTTTTTCGTTTTATTGCTATTAGGTCTAAATAAATAAGATTTGCAAAGCACAAAGTCTTGATACAAGTATGAATGATCTATATCTAGATCTGATTTGTATGGTCTAGATCTAGATTTAGACTTAGAGAAACTCACTTCTTTTTGTAAGTATAGATTTAGTATCTAGAATAAATCTATCTGAATATCAAAGGTTGATAAATGTTCCATTCTAGATCTAATCTAGATTTTCTAGGGGTGCGTCGGTAGCTTAGTGGGTTCAGTGTGATGCCCTGCAGTGACAAGCAGGAAGTCTGATGTTCGAATTTCATCTGGTGCCCCTTATCTGTATAGAATTTCTTTTGTAAATCTAGGAGACCTAAATCATGAATAAAATTTTTTGATTATCTGGCCCTTGATTACTAATTCTGTTCCCCCCCCCCCCCCCCCCAGAATTCGACTGTCCAGGCCAATTCCGCTTCAAGATGCGATTGATATGGTGCTTCAGACCGATAGCTATAGCAACATCCCAGGTGGCAGTGATGACGAGAATCTTTCAGATGAAGGTGGGGAGGAATATGTGTCTATCCGAGAAGCTGAATCTGATGATGAAGCTGATGATGAAGACGGTGATCAAGAAAGTGTTGAACTCAGTGGGCAAAGGTATGCAAACTGAAGTAATTGATTGTGCTATTGGAACAATAACAATATACTGTTTTTTTTGTTTTGTTTAGGAGGGAGGGATACTCTGATCATTTTTTTATGAAATCAAACATAACCAAACCAACATAGATATATAGTTATGTTCATTTCATAATAAGTTATTTTAGTCATTACTCATGACAATATAAACGCCATGGTTTTGTTTTAAAGTGGAGCTTACTTGTTTTATATATAAATTGAAACATTTTCAATCTGCACTATAAAGCCAAAAGAAAAACTAGATTTTCGTCAGTTGCTTCAAGACTTTAGGTATCATATCTTTCTTTAGGTTTTTGCACGTAATTTTTTTTTGTGAGAATGTATGCCTTTTTATGCTAAAAACCGTTTTGCCCTCCCTCCCTCCACCCCCTCCCCCTTTCACCCCATATCTCCTTCCTCTAATGTTTCAACTTTATCAACATTAGGTTAAAGTTTCCTTTCATGCCTCAATTTAACATCCATGTTGTTGGGTTTTTTTTCTTTTCAGTGGATCTTCCAAGTCAGATGCTGAGAAGATTCGAGCTTTCGATTAGACCAAGAAAGATCTTCCGCCAATTGTCCGACCGACCAATCATCTGATAGCTCGGGGACCTGCAACAACAGCACGGACACCTCTGCAAATGTTTTTGTCCTTCTTTGACAATGACATGGTTGAAAATAATGTTCTAGAGAGCAACAGAAAAAGAACAGTATTGAAAAGATTACATGTTGAGTCTGTTAGCTGTGAGGAAATGAGAGTGTTTATTGGGATTTGCCTGTACATGTCAATAGTGGACATGCCATTCAGACGCATGTATTGGGCGTCCCATAGCAGGCAAAATGCTGTTGCAGACAACATGACCTGTAACAGATTTGAGGAAATTTTGTCCCTCCTTCATCTCAATGATAATGAGCTGATGGAGCCTAGAGGTCATCCTCATCATGACCCGCTTTTTAAAGTGAGGCCTTTACTGACAAAATTAAATGAAAACTTCGAAAAGTGTGCAGAAAAGGAAAACTGCATTGCAGTGGATGAAATGATGGTACCCTTCAAGGGTCGTCATGCCTTGAAGGTGTACCTGATGAAAAAGCCTAAAAAGTGGGGATATAAAGTGTGGGTGAATGCTGGACAGTCTGGCTATGTCCATAAGTTTATTTTTGCAGGAGAGAGTGTCTTAAAGACAAATGATGAGTATTTTGAGAAGGTTTGAAGAGCTAGGCAGGTAGTGCTTCTGTTATCAAGAAATCAACCAGAAAATTCTTACGTTTTCTTTGATAATTATTTTGCTTCCCCTGATCTTTTGGCAACATTGAAATAAAGAAATTTAAACGCCACTTGCACCATAAGGGCAAATCGAACTAGACAGTGTCCTTTGATGTCCCAGAAGGACCTTAAGAAAAAGGGGAGGGGTGTATTTGATTTCAGAGTGGATGGGAAGAAGAGTGTTATGGTGTGTAAATGGTTTGATAACAAAATTGTTGCTGTTGCTTCAAATGTTGAAGGTCTCTATCCTACCCATATGGTCAAACGGTATGACCGCAAAGAAAAAAAAAACACATTGAGGTTCCCTGCCCTAGTCTCCTTAAGACATATAATGAAAATATGGGTGGATTTGACAAATCTGACATGCTGTTGGCCCTGTACAGAACCACTGAAAACAAGACAGTGGTACAAAAGGTTTTTTTTTCGTTTGTTGGATTTGTGCATGGTTACTCGTGGCTTTTGTACCGGGTCAGCAGACATGAATGTCAAATTCAATTGGCCATGTTTAAATTTGATGTTGCTAAGGCTCTCATCTTCTCTAAGAAAATGTTTCACAGCCCACTCCGCGGTCCAGAGTCCTTGTGTCATTGCCAACCAGGTCTGTCAATAAGGATACACGGTATGACCACATTGATCATTTCCCTAAGAAAACGGTTGTAAAGTATGCTCAGCGATGTAAACTTGAGGGTTGTCCAGGCAAAACAAAGTACTTGTGTCGTAAGTGTTGTGTAGATCTTTGCATTGACAGCAAGGAACAGGATGAGAGTTGTTTTTTCTTTATCACCACAGAGAAGGCAATGACATGAGTTAGTTTTATCCCTTCATAAGAACAGTAAACTATAATAAACATTTAAATTTTTTATATAACATTCTTTTTATTAATCTTGTGTTATTGTTATTGAATGGTTTGACTTTGAGAATGCATATATGTAAGTTGTTTCTTCTAAATGAATTATATTGAAATACTGACATGAACACTTTCATCGCAGTCTTGCGCAACTATTTTTATTTTACTTTTAGTGTTTTCTGACACGGTGAATGTCTTTGTAATTTTTCCTGTTACTGTCCTGATGAAAATTGAATGTTTACTCTGCAAAAGTTACGTCAAAATAAATAGATGAAATGTAACCATTTGTCTTTTTTCTGGTGTAGTAAAACTGTACTTTATTAGTAGTGTAACGTATTGATAAACAAATTTAAACTAAAAATCAATCCTATTTGATCATTAAGGCTAATTTTTTCTTACTAATGCTCTCAGAAAAAAAACAACACCTCTACATACTATTTCTGATAATATTAAGTCTTCTACTTCATAGCGTCCTCTCTAGTGGACACAGGATTCGACCCTAAAATAAGCCCGAGTTCATAGCGTCCACTCCAGTGGACAGGCTGATCCCCATTTGATGAAGAAATGGGGAGATTTCAAGTTCGTTTTGGGGTTATTCTTGCTTTTAATAACTTGTAGAGCAAATTTCATTGATGTAATAGCATGCAACAAAGGGTTTTAAGGTACAACCTACACCACATAACGCATCTCCCGTAAATCGTGCTCTTTGTGTTATAAAAATTTTGGCATAATTTAGTTGGAAACATATGATTGTGTGTCAGTTAACCATCAGATCAATTCCTGACTTTCCTTAAAGCTTTACAATTTTTACTATTTGTTTCCCATCACTCTTGCATGCGGTTAAAGTATCCAATTTACTTTAGCTCAAGATTCTTGTACGAGGTTAATTTAAAAACGGCTTTAAATGAATTTAAAGTTATATCTTCTGTATTAATCCTATTTCAATTTGTATTTTTTCTTTGATTTAAAAAGTTGATTGCTAAACAACATGATGACCCTTTTTCTTGTACTGGTGCAGGTTTTTCATTGATTTTGTGCATAATTCTTTTATGCATTTAAATTTTTGCTTGAATATGATTAAAGAGAGAGGCTTTACATTTCTTACTTTACATCTCTGAATCAAATTCATCTACTAGATCTCGCATTTCGTCATATATTTTTCATCCATCGAGATATCAATGTTATGAAAGTATTCTATGCAGGGAACTGTGACAACTGAAATTCTATTTTGGCAACCTTTCTCATTGCTTTCATGTGTGCAAAAACAAATGTTTCTTTTATAGATGAATTAAAAATTTAATAGGTACTCTTTCGAACAGGGAGGAGAAGTTTCAGTTTCTGCTGAGTGTTTCCCCCTTTACATTCTTCATTTCTGCATTCACATTGTATATAACTCCCTAAACAAGTGAGATCTCTGGTCCATTCAGATTTTACAGCTACGAACAATACTTTTAATGATTAAAGGCCAATCCATCTTCAAAAATGTTCATCAGAACAATTATGATATTCACCATCCCTAATCATCAAATGATAGAACTAAAACAACATCGGGGGGGGGGGCGAGGAATCCCATATTTAACTCTTTTTGATTAAATCAATGAAGAGGTCTCGAAAAATTTCAAAAAGAGATTTCTCTATTGTTGTTTAAGATGAAGCCTTTAGATTTAATACACATTTACAGTTTAAGTTCTTTAGCCAATGAATACATGACATTTGATTAAAAACTACCCGAAAACTAGAAATTAGGGCAGAAAAATCAAGGATGGTCCACTTTTACCCCACTGCTATACAAATAGGAGCAAGTTTTATGTGAAAATGAGCCATCCCAACTACAGCTAAGCTGCTTACAAAAAAATGCCTAGAATTAGAGAGTTAAAAGAAAACCCAAAAATAAAAATTGGAATAGCATGTATATAAAATAGAAGTAAGACATAAAACAGCAAATTGAGGAGTTGGAAAAAAAGATATGGCATGACGTACTCTTGCGCTACGTTGAGGGTTGTTTATGCATATCACGCTTATCTTGGTTGCCATTTTGATAGTGGTTTGATCCAGTATTGCTCTTTGCATAATGGCGTTTTAGTTTCTTGAAAACTGTTCCCCAACTGGGAGGTCCTTGGGTAAGACCCAAACAGCCCCCGTATCAGGGTTAAGATGAAGCCACGAGAAGCAGATGGTGGATGAGTGCTAGGCAATTGACAAGATGTCACTAATGGCGAAACACTCAAGCTGGCTAAGGTAGATGACCCCAGTTTATAGGGCAATGGTTGGGTAGAGCAGCTCAGTATGAGCACTGCTCCTATAGAAGGCAATTGCAACTCACTATAGGTATCTTTGCAAAGAATAATCATGACACAGCACAAATCGAAAAAGAAAGTAAAAGTTGTGGATGAGTGGTCTGCTTTGGGCAGGTCAGTCTCGTCCGGTAGGGATCGTCATGTGCCGCAGGTGACAGCCGATCGTGAGCAAGCGTCTGCGCGCAAAATCATAATACAAAAATCGTAACCTGAAATGTGTAATGGGTCATCAATTTTTGTTGGCCGCTAATAAAATTCCCCAAAATATGGAAAAGCTACACTAGATCACGCGGTATTACGTGGGCATATTTTTAAAATTCCAAAGTCGTTTTACGTATTTACAAAACGACATTTTAAAACCCTATTCAAACCCTATTAAGCATGCGAGACAAACCATTGAGCTAGGTAGACATTTTAATTAGCAGTAGATATCTGGGTTTTTTTTTCATGTGAAACGAACACAACGTTTGTTTTGATTTGATTGGAATAAGTCTAGGAGGTAAGCCTATTCTCATTTAGAAGATTAGATCTAAATTTATATCTCTAGAGTGATCTTGATCTATATCTAATTTAGATCTGAATATCTAGATCTAGATCTAATATTCATACTAGACTGCTCATCAATGTAAAAATAAAGATTCTTAATCTATCTAGATCTAGAATCTAATCTTGGCCTGGGGTCGATCTAAATCTGGTAGACCTTGTGTCCATCGATGTAAAAGTAAAAACTATTAATTTGGTCTTGGTAGAAGGACTTGATCGAACTATCTAAATATCTAGGCTAAACTACCAAGGATGTAAAAATAAAGACTATCTAGATCTAGAATCTAATCCAGACTTAGGCTCGATCTGAATCTGGTAAACTGTGCCTATCGATTTAAAGTAAAGACCGTTAATTTGGTCCTGGTAGGATGGCTTGATCAAATTATTCTATGTTAACTCTAAATCAAGATCTAGATATCTAAGCTATTTAGATGTAGATCAAAAAATAATCTCTCTTGCTGACACCTGAATTTTCGAGCTGGCAGAGGTTAGCTGGTGACAATGATAGTTTTAAAATGCTCCCCACAAAAAAAAAAACGTACATGTCTAACACCCAGAAACAAAAAGAGGCAGACCAGAGGCAGCAAAACAGAGTCAGAACTCATCGACTTGGAAGACACTTAGATCTTAATTCACCAGAAGCACTCCCTAAAGAAAGAGGAAAAGGACCAACAACTAGATTAGCATGTAATGCTCATGAATTTGATGAAAACAAAGCTGATGCTGGAGTGAAAACTCAGTGGTGTGGGGACTTTAATTTTGTATGTGAACATTGCAATGCTTCACGATGTAGAGAGAAGCGAACTTCCTTCTGCTGTCAAAATGGTAAAGTGACTTAACCACTTTCCTCTGCACCCCCTCCTTTTTTTGACATTAAAGAGTACTATGATGTGACTCAGATTGGAAAATAGTTTTATTGTTTTAACCATTTACTATACAGCACACTAGTGCTCTTGCCTTGGCTTCTATAGGATGCAATGAGCAAATGCAACACCGCTTTAACTCAATATTTAGAATTCAAGGCAAGATATACCACAAACTAAGTAACCTACCTCCTGCTGGAAATGATCCAAAGTTTGCTCAGGTTTTTTTTATGATTAAGCCACATAACTCACAAACAGACTGAGATTATCTGATACGTTTGATGCAGAGATTCTTAGGGACTTTCACGATTATCTTCATAATTCAAATTCCTACAATCAATCTTTCAAGTCAGCAATTGAAATTTGTGCAGAGGAAGAAGACTTTCAAATAGTTTTGCATGCCAAAAAGGTCCCACCAAAGGATAAACACACCAGAACCAACAATCTACCAAAAAGTAATGAAGTAGAAGCGCTCTTATCCGGCGATTAGTCATTAGACATAATTCTAAGATGTAGATCTGGAGATGGTAAGAAATTTAGGAGGATAAAAATATGCCATCGCTCTCATGATCCCCTTCATTATGTATAGTCTGCACAGATAATGTTGTCTACATAGACGTCCTACAGTAAACATGGTAGTTGAAACATGTTGATGTGTTAATAATAACCCCTTTTCACCGTTCGTACAACGGGTAATTTGCTAGTGAGATTAAAAACAATTATAGCAACATGGAATATTAGAACAATGTTACAAAAAGGAAAGTGAGAAAACATTTAACAAGAAATGAAGAGGAGGAAAATTAATATGCTAGGCATCACCGAAGTCAGATGGTAAGGCGCAGGAAAGATAACACCAGGAACGTTCGTATTTTCTACTCAAGAGGTGCAGAACATGAGAGAGGAGTGGCTTTTATGCTGGACCAAGACATGGCAAAAACAGTCAAAGTATACTGGACACTATCAGATAGAGCTTTAATTTTAAAGATTGTAGGAAAACAATCGGACCTTAACATCATTCAAATATACGCATCAACATTAACTAGAAACCATTAGGACATAGAAAAATTTTATGAATATTTAGAGCCAGCAAAAGCCCAATACAGCAGAACTCACTTATCATCATGGGTGATTTTAATGCAAAAGTAGGAGAAGGGAGAGAATAAAATGTGGTAGAGCGCAGTGGACTGGGCATCAGAAATAATTATACGAGGAGAGAAATTAGTTGAATGGGTTCATACGAACAACCTTACTATAGGAAACACAATGGTTTCAACAACCAAAAAGAAGGAAATGGACAAGGAAAATTTCAAGTGATGAAAGCAGAAATCAGATCGATTACATCCTGGTCAATTTAAGATTAAGAAATGCACTTCTCTACCCTGGAGCGGACTGTTATAGTGATCATGTTCCAGTAGCTGCTAAATTCAAACTGAAATTTAAGAAACATCGAACTATACCGCAGAAGTACGGAACAGACAATGTACAAAAACATTGAAGAAATCTCTGGTAAGAAAACATGCTCATTAACAGGATGTCTTCAGTCAAAAAACGATAACATCAGTTTGGAAAAAGAAAAGTCCTAGACAGATGGCAGAATACATAAGAGAACTTTTCGAAGACCACAGAGAGGATTAAGTGTAATGAAGCGCAGTTTTGTTGGTCCACCTATCATGGAAGATGAGATCCGGGCATCAATAAGATAGATGAAATTAGGAAAAAAACAGGCTAGACAGTTCTGTATATATGTGGAATTTTTAGAAGTATTTGAAGACTATGTAATTGATAAAATCACAGCTTTACTCAACGAAATCTATGACGCAGGTCAGATTTCACCGTACTGCCAAAAAAGAAAAAAACCAGGAGCAATAGAGTGTGAATTGCACAGAATGATCATATCATATGAGTCATATCACCAAAATACTTTTAAGAATCATCATGATGCGAATCAAAAATAAAATCAAAACAAAAATTGCAGATGAGCAGTAAGGCTTTCTGGAGAGAAAAGGCACAAAAAGAGATGTAAATCATTGGAACACATGTGTAGCGAAAAACAGTAAGTAATCTAGACTTTTCTTGATTTATTTGAGCTCCTTTAATCTTAAAGTTGAGCACTTTTCCAATTTCAAGATTTATATATATATATATATATATATATATATATATATATATATATATACATACATATGTAATACTGTGCTTCATTGACTACACGAAGACATTTGACAGAGTACGACATAATGAGATAAACTACCACAATTGAAGATAGATGGAAGAAATTCACTCATGATAAAAATCGTGAACTGGGAACAAACAGCAGTCATATAAATGGGGAAATCAGCTCATTTAAAAAAATAATACGTGGTGTCAGATACAGATGGGTGCTTTCGTCATACCTTTTCTCTCACTACAATGAAATTATAATGCGAAACCTAGAAGGATATCCAGGAATTAAAGTAGGAAGACACAACGTAAACAATTTGAGATACGCTGACACTGTAATAATTCCAGAAAATAAAGAAGACTTGCAACAATTATCAGACATCGTTGAAGAAGAAAGCAGTAAGAAAGGATTGGAATTGACTAGCAAAAAGACAGAGGTGATGGTTGACAGTCTAAACAATGAGTGTCCACTGATCAACATCGTTATCAATGGGAATAAACTCAAACAAAGGGATCAATTCAAATACTTTAATATCAAGTGATGGTCACTACAGCTGTGATATTGCATCAAGATTAGCGCAAGCAAAAAAGAGTTTTCAGAAAATGAAATCTAACCAACAAATAAGCAAATCTCGATTCAGACAAGAAGAAGAGCCATGGAGTGCTATATTGAACCCATTTTGATGTATGGATGGGAGGCCTGGACAATTTCAAAATATGTTCAAAAGAAACTGCAGGCAACAGAAAAGCCAGTCCTTCGGAGAATGCTACCAATCTCATGGACTGCGAAGAAATCAAACGAAACAGTTTTACGAGAAGCCGACACAACAAGATACTCATAAATAGAATAAGTTAACGCCAAGCAGCCTTTTTTGGCCTTGTGATGAGAAGAGAAAAACTTGAACATCTTGTGACAACTGGAATGGTCGAGAGAAAACGCAGCAGGGGAAAGAGGCGTGAAAAGATGTTTGATAGACTAACAAAGTGGCTCAAAGTAGGAAGAATGACAGAAGCAGTGAAAGCGACGAGGGATAGAGATGCGGGGAAAGTCATGATCGCATACGCTAAAGACCATGGCATCTCAGATTGTTCACCTTTAAATTCTGGCTTTAAACTTAGATGGTCTAAAACCTGTCGATCAGATAACATTGTAAAAATAAAACAACCATAAATATAGATCTAAAAGAAACTCTAGCAGGGGGATTATTTGAAGAAGGTCAAACCATGCAATAGAGAAGACATGTGAGGAAGGAATTGAGAGAGAGAGAGAGAGAGAGAGAGAGAGAGAGAGAGAGAGAGAGAGAGAGAGAGAGAGAGAGAGAGAGAGAGAGAGAGAGAGAGAGAGAGAGAGAGAGAGAGAGAGAGAGCAAAAAGACTACGGAAGGAAGTGATGGAGAGAGAAAGAACGTAATGTGAAAAAGTTAAAAGAAAACTGATCTTGTTTATGAAACAATCAAATAAAATAAGAATAAAAAAAAATAAAATAAAAAAACCAAAAATCGCAGGCCTTACATCTCATGTTTAAATTCTAGTGAATATGAAACCAATATATGTTATTATAACATTAATTGAAAATAAGAATACAAGGCATAAATAACCAACTCAGAGACTTGAAGAAACTATCACAGCCCAAAATAAAACTCCTTCGTAGAATTGGTTGTAATGCTGTTTTTAAAACTTTGATAAGTAAAGCTGTTTCTGTTCTGTAACGTTTAGGATCTCTGGCAAACATCGATTCACTAATGGTATTTACTAGGAAAGACAAAAACGAAACAACTGTACTACTTCCTGATCCTCATCTATCATTCCTTCTGCTGTCTATGAATAGTTAACATAACGAAATCTCCATTTCCGATCAAATAAAAAAAAAAAGATCAATAGTATAATTTCACAGTGATCTCCCTTGGGCCTCAACAAAAACTTCTCACAGACAAGCATAGCGACCTCTCTGCCTTTACATTCACGCAAATGACCTAACCTATCTTTTTATCGATATCTGTGTTACTTCCATAGGCTATAACGTTATAAAAGGAACGTAAGAGGTTTCATAATGTTAAAATAAAAATTGATTTGGCTACACTGCAGTTATACAAAGCCTACAGAAATCGCTATAGCGCACTCTATGGCTAAATATTTTGGATTCAGTAAAAATTTAAGATGAATATCAAGCTCATTGACAATATACAATATATATCAAAATGATACTGCTTATCATTTTGAAATGGCAGCGCTGAGATCGCTGGACGTCGAGGGGTTTGAAACTAGTGAGTAAATACAGAAATCAGTTATTAACTGTACTTCATTGATAAAGTATCCTTTCGCCCCGCATCCCTTAATAAGTCGCATTAAGCTAGACCACCTCCCTCCCCTCCTCTCCCTTCCGTTTCTTAGAGACTGTTTATTCTCTAAGGTTTGAAGAATGTGTTCTTTACTTTCAACTGAAACTAAGCGTAAGTTTCCTTTTTTACCCTAACCACATATATTTTCAAACTGAAATTTTTGCTGTAGTATATTTTTAGAATTTCTTCTTCGTTTGGGGTGCTTCAGTTATGCGACTATACTGTTTTGATAATTGTTTTGACTTGAATTATATCTTTCTATAAATTATATCATCTCTCATGGACTATCATTTTGGAGAGTACAAAAGCGGCTGTCTTTTAATGAACGCTTATTCATCTATTCTTTGTCTGCCCTCAATGTTCTGAGTACGCTCCCACACTGGTTTTGGCCGATTTGTAGATTTTGTTTATTCAGCGAACATGTTTCCGTCTCAAGCACTTTCTTCAAAAGAAAAGCGATTCAATAGACATCATCTGTGGGAAAATTCTCCCATGTCTATCGACCATGTAAAATGTTGTTGAAATGCTCTTTAGTTCAATATCTTGTGTGCTGGCCTTCATTCTTGCAAACCATTATTTTGTAAGTTTCCATGACATCTGCTCCTTTGTCGGATGGAAAACATTTTGGAGATGAAAGATTATACATATCTTAAAAATATTATAATTGAGGAAATAAATTTCCGTAAGTACTCATGAAAACGTATTGATCATAATTTTGTAGACGTTCTAGATCTCAGGCTCGATGGATTTTTTTTTTATATTTATGCCTGGAACTTTGAAGCTGGTGCTTTTCAAACTATTCGACATATACATATTTATATTAGTTTCTTTCGCAATACTTCTATGCAATATTAAAAAAAAATCCGCCTCATACCATGTTATTTATTATAGGCAGAAACGTTTTATGGTCTCCGAAACGTTCGATATACAATTTTCTCTTTAGCAAAGCCATCATTATAGATTTCTTTCTTTTTTTTTTTTTATTAAAAACTATCACCGTTTGCTGCTTTCAAGTAAATATTGTTTGGCATACTTTAATGGCATAAGACACTGATTTAGCATTCATTTTTACTGAGCATATCATCTCCCGTCTGTTTCAATACTTCATTACATTGGTTTAATAACTCTACAAAAGCAGTTAATAAGTTTTTCTTTTAAGAAATTGTTGCATCTGCAACTATATTTGATGAGCAGCTTTTTCCCCAGATCTTTTTGGACTCCTCAAAACTCATTGTGCGTGTGTTTCTGTACGTGTGATTCTATATCATTGTGTATTTGATGTTTACAGCTCATTTTCCACGCACCTGCCGGAAGGGGGGGGGGGGGGAGGGGGAGTTGGTGTGTGCCTTATTCATTTTGAGTGTTGTGAGTGATTTCAGACGTTCATAGCGCTTTGTCTCATGTTTAGTAACTATATTGTCTCTCTTTGTTACCAATAGTACAATGCGTGATGCTCTTGGTTCATTAAACGTTATTATTTGGTTACGCATGTGAAACAAATTGAGCCCTTCATCCTCAAATCCACATCCTGACGTTTTGTACCAGTGCTTATATATAAATCCCTATCCAATCTGGATTTAAAAAATATTCCTCCGATGATGTCTCTGGTGTTTCCTAATACTGCAATGGTTTTTTACTGCATGGCAACACCAATCGCAGGCTTACACAAACACACACAGTCACAGCCCACTTGTTGCTCTAAGCCAAAAGGCTGCTTAGTTTGACCTTTTAGCTCAACAGTAAAGATCAAGTGCACTATTTAGCTCGGGAATTTTAATCTATTCATGCTGGTAATATTGTATTATCAGAAAAAAGCAAAATGTTATTCCCATAGTACTCGTATATATATATCATGTCAAAATTTATCTTCTTACGATTACAAACCAAGTTATTGAAATATTGTAATATCTTATTGATTACCTTTCTTTGAATTTGCTTCTTTCCGTTGCTTTTTTCCGAAGAAAATTACGCTATTCAAAGATGTTTGTAGGTAGAAGTTCTTGATTATCTTCTTCGCCGACATTAACATAGCGATGCGCAAACCTTCCAACTTTCGCTTCCGTTAATGTAGACATAATAATTTAAAGTTATGCTATTTCATTGTTGCATTGACATTTTAACACGAGAAGATATATATTCCCAATATCATCAACTATTTTATTTCAGTCTATTTTTTCTACAGAGATTTAGTATTTTTTTTTGTTTTTGGTTTGTGGAGATGCGTAACGGCATTTCTATAAGATTTATAATATGGATTACAGAGCATTAAGAGGGCTTATCTATTTTTTACCTCAAACATAATGATGCTGTTAATAACAACTATTCACAGTTTCTTGTGTTTATGCAGTTGTTTCTTAAAGAAATGAAGCATTGAATAATTTAACCCACCTGGTCAAGATTTACAACAAGAATTTTCCAATCTCACAGAGCATTTGTAGTTTGTATAAAAATTATTATGCATCATACATATTAATTTGTTAATTTAGTAACCCTGCTCTCCCCACCTAAAAAAGGTCCTTAAAATTAAAAAAAGTATCATCATTATCAATCGCAAAAATTGTCAAAGAATTTTAAAGTGATTTATACATGTTTCTTTTTTTTTACTTTTTCTCTGCATTGCAAGATATACATGTATTCGCATGACTTGCGAATGTACTTCTTGTACTTAAAACTCTCCCAGGAGAAAGAAACTGTAAGAAAGAAAGTTAAGGCCATACCTAGATCTAGATCTATACGGTGCTCTCTAATCTTGAACAATGTGTAAATATCACACCAATGGGATATCCTCATAATGTATTAAAGATCTTGAAATGTAGTACTCGTATATCGACTTAGCTCTAAAGATAATTTTTTTACTTGCATTGCCTGCCTTTGATCGATTTCAGTTCATTTCTCAAATGTTCAAGGCTTTGTGCTTTCTCTAACGATAGTATTTTCAACTTTGATCTGGATCTCAGAAAAATAATTTGCATTAGTCCATGCTCCTGATGATAACCTAATGTATACAACGACTTTTTTCAACTAAAAAATACAACAACAAAATTTATCATGGAAACTTTTTAAGGACATCCCAATACATTCTAGTGATGTTAGTATGCAATTTTTGTATCAACTGTCCTTCTTAAGCATAACACGTTTGATTTCTTTGAAAAATTTTGGTCAATTAACTTCTACAAATATTTTCGACTGCCATTAAATCACAGTTTATAAAATTGTCTCCGAAATTAAATTTAAAAACATATTTTTTTCGTTCTTTGTTAGATTACATACTGTATTTGAATTCTTGGTTTAAATTATAGCGAAGTAAAATAAAGATCAGGCGTAAAGAGGAAAAAAGGAAAAAAGACGACATTCAAAGTCCCTCAAGCAGCAGGAAAAGATATTTTAAAATGGAGAGAATGAGGAGAGAGAGAGAGGCAGTGAAAGAAAGAAAGAGAGGGAGAGACAGAGATAGAGATAGATAGATAGAGAGAGAAAGAGTGAGAAAGAGAGAGGCAATGAAAGAAAAAGAGAGACACAGAGGTAGATAGAGAAAGAGAAAGAGTGAGAGAGAGAGAGAAAGAGGAAGAGTGAGAGAGAGAGAGAGAGAGAGAGAGAGAGAGAGAGAGAGAGAGAGAGAGAGAGAGAGAGAGAGAGAGAGAGAGAGAGAGAGAGAGAGAGAGAGAGAGAGAGAGAGAGAGATGGATCTGATTTAACAGCAAAAAAAAAAATCAGTAGTGAGGAATGGCTGCCAGTATCTTCTCCATTTCACATGAGTTCGCAGAACATGTTATGGGGAAAGTTTACCCACGCCTCTGTTGTTTACTCTTACACATAAGAGGATCCTCACGCCTCTCAAGGAAAACTTAAAGAGATAGGAAGAAAATCCTTGAACTTGCGGGAACAGAGATGGAGTTCTATCCTTTAAAATATTTAAAATGGATCGGTGTGTTACGATGTCAACCAAAAGAATATTTAAATCTTTGAACAAACTATGTTCCCAGAAGATAAGGATAAAGTTTGAAAAGGACCGTATAAAGCGCCTCGCATAGCATTAGTTTTGTTACAGAAGAGCTATCTTGGATTCCAATATTTTAGAGATAAAGGGGGGTGGAGAAGCTTTCAATAAGGAAAAAAAAAACCAAAAGAATATTTTTTCCGCAAAGAGTTTTGAAACCAAAGCTTTCTTTATTGACATAGATGGTACGAGTTGTACTGTAAAAAAGAGAAGTTGCATGTTGTAGAATCATGATATGTACATCTTCTATCAGAATAAAACTGATCGAATACAAACATAACCCGTTTTTGAAGAAAAGAACCATCCCTACCACTAAAAAAACAACAATGTCAACAACAATTAGCAGTATAATTACAGCCTCTCGCGCGAACCACCACAATCACCCCGATCGACTAAAGATATTCGGAAATGAGTGTTTATAATGTTAACCTGATTAAATTTAAAGGAGAGAAAAAAATGAAATTCTCCTTAATAAAACAGAAAAAGATAGGACCAAAGCTACACCATTGTCATATTATTAGCACTCCTCGTTGGGACCATTTGTTTGCCCTATAATGATATCATTAAGATCAGCAAGAACGTCCCATGCCATTAAAATTGCAAATAGTAGTGACAACAAAACAGTGGAACTGTCTTTGGAATCATCATTGGTCAACCCAGAGAACCGAAAAGTAAGAAAGCCTTTAGCACAGCGGTCGCCTCTTTTGGTAGACTCGGCTCGAAATCAAATCAATCAATCAACTCATTGATCTGTGAATAAAAGCATTTGTTTCACTGTTCTTGATTCATCCTTTGGTTCGGAAATTTTTTTTATATAATCATCTCCCAAACAATTTGACAGCTTTGCTTTCTTTAATGACTTCAGTTGCCAAAAAATAGACAGTATTTAGGTCGGAAATCTCTCAATTGATTCTTAATTTGGCAATTGAATTTAATGGCCTTTTAAAACAATTTAGTAAATCCTTCACTTCGCACCTTTTTAAGAGAAAACCTACAAATAATAGTTTTGGTGCGTTGAAAGATAAATCGAATTAAAGAAATTCATAGCTGCAACGGAACAAGTTCCGTTGGGGAGTTAAGGCATGAGCTAAAGCATAAAATATAACTGTGAATAAATTGCAAAGTTGAGAGGTTACCAGTTAAGTACTTGACTTGCTTATACACATACTATTTTTAGCAAATATATCTTTTGTTTTGATTTAGCTGGCAAACGTCATAGATAAAATAATGCTTTCTTTACAAAACACAGCCCCACAAAAATTTCACTGAGATAAGATCTTTTCTCTATCGATCACTTAAATAATGGTTAAAGAGGGGACAAAATTGTGCGAGCTGCAACACATGTTGCGCCTCTGCTTACATCGATCGTCTTACTCCGTGCCTTCTTTTCATGGTGAGCCTTTGATGCTCTGTTGTATTGTCAAGGCTCATGCTTGTCCTAACACATTGTAAGTATGTGTGTATATATGTATACGCACACACACACACACATACACACATATATATATATATATATATTTATCTCTCTCTCTTTATATATATATATATATATATATATATATATATATATTTATTGTTATGTATGCGTATGTATGTATGTATTATGTATGAATTTATATATACATAAATGTAAGTATGCATACATGCAATGTGTATTTGTCGAGGGTTAAATTTTTAACCCATTCGCATGAATGTATCTTCAAATTTTAAATGCTCGTTGAGTCAGTTCAAAGTTTATTGAACATAAGGTTTTCTTTATTCTGATCTGTTTTCCAATATCACACGTTTACTAGTAGATCCACACAGATTGTTAAAACTGTCAAGTGATACCCATAATCACATAAAACGTAACAAATCAAATGCCAAGCATTACTTAAATTTTCACGGCTACATTAAGTCTCGATTATTGATTTTCAAAAATTAATTAAACCAAAAACATACTTTTTTTCATTATCTGCTTGCCTTTAGAATGTATCATGGAATGTTTCGAATATTGGCTGTGTAACCATAATTTGCATTTGATAAAAATCTGATCAAGAGCTATGTCAATGACTTGAGAATAAATCAATGGCAAAGGATTAATAACTGTTATACTGTTGACATGAATTTAACGCATTAGAAAGAAAACTCACTAACAAATGTTCATCATAACGACTATATATGACGCTTGAAATCTGAATAGTCAATCCAGTTAGGACGTTGCGCTAATGATTAAAATCGCACTAAGCAAAGGTAAGATACAATGTGCTCTTTTGTCTAACAAACCTAAGATGATTGTCTGCTAGATCAAGTTTATCAAATGGTCCTAGAAGATTAGGACTTCCCTGTTACTCAGGGGTGTTAATATTGTTGGAAGAGGAAAAAGTATTTAATATCATGGTTTGGGAACATCATGGGAAATTATCATCTGGCTTGGGGAAATAAGGCAGCCTTGAGGTATTGTACACGTTTCTTTCAAATGTATAAATCAGCTAAGCGGTGTGTACGACCTGATTTAATTTGAATTCTTTTTTTTTTTTTTTTTTTTTTTGGATTTTCGGCGTTTGCACAATAGTTTCGTACATTTGTAGAGTATAAAAAATCATTGCTTTTTAACAACATCAAAGAGTAAAATAAATGTACAATAAAACGTATTCCTTGCAGAGGGTGTTGGTTTAAAATTTCTTATATATTGATATTCATTAAAACAGTTCCAAATATTAACCGCCTAAAGTTAAAATGATACTTTGATATTGGCCGCAACATGAAGAAAACTTAAATCTATCTTCAAATTAAGGAGCTGAGAAAATGAAATTCTGCGAAATAATTTGCACTTACAAATGTTCGGAGTGTAGCTGGCATTCCCACTTGTTTAGGTGTTTTACCGACTTTCTAGTCATTTGAAAGTGTTCTGACAGTTCGCCCGTATTTATTTTCCTGAAAAACAAAATTGTTTCAGACTGTTCAAGACAACTTATCTTCATGAGTTCCAAAGAAAGTATTTATTCCTCTGCAAACTATAAGACGACAGACTAGTTTTCCTTTACATGTTCAGTGTTACGCGGAATGTCAGTTTACAATTGATTAAAATTGTTACATCCTAATAAATGTGCTTTAAGTTACACGTATCTCATATGTTTAGGTATTTAAACTATATGATGTTTTTATTATGTGAATGAACATTTTGAAATTGCGCATATGCTTTGCTTCCCAAATTTTCTCATTGGGATAAAACTGTTTACTCGTAATCCTTCCGGCATTAGATCTTGAATTGTTTAGTTTATTTAAAAATAAAGAGGTATGATCAAAATATTATTTTATAAAAATACGTACAAAGCATTTAATAGGATTATTTTAATTGTCGAGAGATAGATTGATCAATATTTTAAAGTGAACTCGTCTTCAGGAGGATAAAATTTATATCTTGGATTCTAAGTGCAAAAACTAACAGTGATTAGATTGAAATCGATCTCATGTCCGGAAACAAAAATGGGGACTCTTTCAACATCTCTCACACATTTGTATGCGTGAGACCAGAAAAAAAAAGAAAAAAAAACAGAAACAAACAAAAGACAAACCAAAAATACAACAAAAAGATAAAAAATAACCTAAAAATTCTAGAGTGCGAAGACAGTTTCACTTTATTCAAAGATTGGAACCACTCGTTTCATTTACTCGTTAAACATGTATCAAAAATGGGAATAAAATAACAATGAACATAAAGCAAAAACAAGAAACAGCTCAGACCTGACTTTCGTATTTCCTTTTCCCGATGGCAAGATATCTTTTCTTCCTCCTCAGCTAGCATCGATCTCGTAGATTTTCCCATCTCCAGCACAAAGCCATGAGTAGACAGACGGTCAACACGAAGGTGGAACATCTCCAGTGATTGACCTGCGTCTAATGACGTCAACCCTCGGCTGGGTTTGATCTCCAGTCCGGGGTTAATTTAGTTACTCTGAGTTATCTATGTTTAGCGACAAGGAGCAGAATGTGGAAAGGCGGGTTTTCTCCTTTGAGCGCAATCGTCAGGTCTGATGAGAATCCATAGTTTCTACCAGAGGCTGGAAAAAGAAAAGTTTGTACTTGTACGGAGAATAAACTAATTAAAAAAAAAAACGATTTAATAATATTAATGTTGAAAAAAGTTATATTTTTAAGTTTTATCGGTGAACTATTACTACTGCTACTACTACTATTACTAACACTGTTACTACTACTACTACTACTACTACTACTACTACTACTACTACTACTACTACTACTACTACTACTACTACTACTACTACTACTACTACTACTACTACTACTACTGCTGCTGCTGCTGCTACTACTACTGCTGCTGCTGCTGCTGCTACTACTACTACTACTACTACTACTACTACTACTACTACTACTACTACTACTACTACTATTAATATTAATAATATTAAGAAGAAGAAGAAGAAGAAGAAGAAGAAGAAGAAGAAGAAGAAGAAGAAGAAGAAGAAGAAGAAGAAGAAGAAGAAGAAGAAGAAGAAGAAGAAGAAGAAGGAGGAGGAGGAGGAGGAGGAGGAGGAGGAGGAGGAGGAGGAGGAGGAGGAGGAGGAGGAGGAGGAGGGGGAGGAGGAGGAAGGAGAGGAGAAGGAGATGAAGGAGGAGGAGGAGAAGGAGAAGGAGGAGAAGAAGACGACGAAAGAATAGGAGGAGAGGGAGGAGGACAATGCGAAATAGAATAAGTACAAGTAGACACAGACGGAAAAGATGAAAAAGGGGAATTAAAAATCTAAAAAAATTCCTAGAATAAGGAAGACGAATAGGTAAGGGTGAAAAAGGAAAAGAAGAAAAATGCTTTGGAAGTGAACTTCAAGGACAGAGCATAGATTAATTTACACAGCTTGGAAGAGAAATGAAAGGGAACGAAGATAGTCCTGGGTGAGAGAGAAAGTGTATACGGTAATTAAAGTAGTAGTGAGTTTCTTTGTACTCATACACATACACACACTCATATATATATATATATAAATAACTCAGAAAACCGAGATTGTAAGAGTGTCATGAAAGAAGAAACAGAGAGTAGGAGTTTTATTTTTGTGGAAAGGCCTTATTTCGCATCAAACTAGAACCATGAGAAAAAGTTTACCTAATTTAGGCTCAAATCGGAGATATATTCCACACGAGATGACACCTAATCCTATTTTTCAATCAATCAATTAATGACAGCTAAAACCGTTTGATTTCTCTTTAATTCTTAGATCAACCCTCATCTTATCAAAAATTTAATTTTCTTCCCCTAGCCATTCCTGATTTATACCAAGTTAGGCCTATTATAGAGCTTCAATGAGGTCCTTTTAATACATAGAAATGAACAAAAGGATATGTTATGTATTATAAGAATTATTCTTATCTATGTGCACCGGATGTTCACATCCCCTTGGTAACCGAATCAAGTATTTGCTAAATATTTGTTATTGGGGTTGTGCGTTAAAAAGCCGATGCAATGATAATTTTTTTATAAAAATGCTACATAATCCTTGGGGGTAGGACTGATTTCCCCAGCCATCAACCCGGGACCGATCTTGATATCTCTATATTTTAAGACCGATGGCGCACATTATGTTTGTATAGTATTAATTTGTCAAATATTGACTGGAAATGTGGATGAGCCAGACGGCGATCGCTCATGTCGTGGCACACATAGTGGCGCTAGTTTGTTGGCTTTTATGTTTTTTTTTTTTTTGTCTTGTTCACTCTGTAATTTTATGGTTGTTTTAGTATTGTTTCTTGTGTTGTTAAAATAAGTATGAAATAGCAGCTTACAAAACTGCTATTCGTATTATTTTGCTATAAAATTATACATTTTTTACTCAAGTATTTAAGCAGTAGTAAATTTGAAATGAATTAACAAATTAGAGCAGTTGAATAAAAAATGATTTATGAAAACAAATCCAGGCTCAATATAAGCTTGCTTTTGTCTGTCAAGCGACATGAAAATGTTTTCCCCTAATTAATATTTATTACATCATAAAATCTTAACTTTGTTCTATAGTTCTTCTTCCACAAACAGCAACAGCAACATCAGCAGAAAGATTCATAGTAGAAGAAGGAGTATTAGTACCAGAAATGATATGAGATGAAGTTATAGTATTAGTGAGAGCAGAAACAGAAGTACATGTAGTAGTATTAGCTGTAGTAGTAATAAAACTTGTAGTAGTAGTAGTAGCTGTAGTAGTAATAAAAGTAGTAGTAGTAGTAGTAGTAGTAGTAGTAGTAGTAGTAGTAGTAGTAGTAGTAGTAGTAGTAGTAGTAGTTGAAGTAGTAGCAGTAGCAGTAGTAGCAGCAGCAGCAGCAGCAGCAGCAGCAGTAGTAGTAGTAGTAGTAGTAGTAGCAGCAGCAGCAGCAGCAGCAGCAGCAGTAATGTATTGTGTTAGTTTCTCTATTATAAATGTGGATAAATATATTAGTTCGATATAGAGAGTAACTTAGAGAGAGAGAGAGAGAGAGAGAGAGAGAGAGAGAGAGAGAGAGAGAGAGAGAGAGACAGACAGACAGACAGACAGACAGACAGACAGACAGACAGAGAGAGAGAGAGGTAGAGAGTGAAAGAGAGATAGAGAGAGATTATGTGAAAGACGGAGAAAGAAAGAATATGTGAAATATACTGGAGAAGAGGGTAAGAGGGATACAGAATGAGGGTCGTGTAGTTTTCGGAAAGATGCAATTTTTTTCGGAAAGATGCAATTTTTTTCGGACTAAGTCGACAAAGTGGCCTATGGAGGCCAGTAGAAAGAGAACTGATCTCAAATTTGATGATGCTATCCCGGAAGAGGACTGTTCATTTTTGCCCAATCTTAGTAAAATGAAATATGGTTAAATGGACATGTTATGTAATCTGACGCTTTCAAATAGCTAGTGCGTATTTACACTGTGCCTTGAATGTAATAATTGAATCGGACTATATTATTCAATTACAATCATTGTCCACGTACGTACACTTTTAGAATATTTAAATGAAGATGAAACTGGTTGGGAATTTAACGACATGATCTAAACCGGAATGAAAATTTTAAAGAGTGAAAATCGCCAGGGTGAAAGAGATAGAGAGGGATATATATATATATGTAAAGAGGGAGAGAGAGAGAGAGAGAGAGAGAGAGAGAGAGAGAGAGAGAGAGAGAGAGAGAGAGAGAGAGAGAGAGAGAGAGAGAGAGAGAGAGAGAGAGAGAGAGAGAGAGAGAGAGAAGAATGTGTGAGGGGAAGATAAAAATTGGAGAAGATAAGTAGGGTTAGACAGAAACTAAGTGGGGTATCAATATATCAATGATAAAATATAAGGTGTATGCCATGATCTACACAGTAAGAGGAAGATCAGAGAGAGAAAGGGAGAGAGGGACAGGGAGAGAGAGAGATAGATAGATAGATAGAGAGAGAGAGAGAGAAAGAGAGAGAGAGAGAGAGAGAGAGAGAGAGAGAGAGAGAGAGAGAGAGAGAGAGAGAGAGAGAGAGAGAGAGAGAGAGAGAGAGAGAGAGAGAGAGAGAGAGAGAGAGAGAGACACACACACACAGAGACAGAGCACAGATTAATTTACACGGATCGGAAGAGAACTGGAAAGGAACGATTTCTTTTTTTTGTGAGAGAGAAAGTACAAACGGTAATTAAAGTAGTAGTCTGTTTCTTTTTACACACACACACACATAATTATAAATATAAATTGTGTTTATTAGAGAAATTAATCTTTAATTTCTTCATTAAAATTGCACCCAGCTTCTACTGTTAAAGTGAAATCTTCGAAAAATTCAGCTGAAACAACATTCCTCTCTCTATATACACGAAATATTCTCATACTATAGGATGCACCATACAATAAAATTATGTGTGGGTCAGAACAAAACCGAAAAAAAGGGAAAATAATGTTTCTTAGCGAATGATCGAAATAGAAATTCTGAAATTGACTTGTAAAACTAAAAGATCCCCCGAGTTCTATTTATCCACGCTCATCAAGGTGTTGAAATTTTTTCAATTAATTGAAACGCATTCAATATATTTCCAGAACCTGGCAATTCTCATCATATTCATTGCACTATACTAACATAGCATCCAAACCTAACTTCTTAACCAGAATGATTTAATTAAATACAAGGTTATCCAAATGCCTAAACACCAAGTGATTACCTTTTAGGAAATCGCGAATAGTCCTCTCACAAAAATGTCTTGACTTATAATAATTTACAAGGATAACAAATACTCATGATACAGTTTGGCCGCTGGACATCAATTATCGTTTGACCAGCCAGGGATAGATGAATTGATTGTCCACCACAGAATAGTAGACCCAAATGTCAGCCACGGATATACAAATCAGAGTGGGTCCGAATTTATCTCTTACAATGCCGTATTCTGGCTTGCTTGGAAAATCAGTTACGAGCCCTCAGCTTTTTCCAAAAGCCCACCACCTGATTAATCTCAAGAGCGGTAAAAATCTATTGTAGTGTTTTGAAAAGAAGTATTGAGAAATATCGCCAGTTCAAAACCATTATAAAAGCTTGAAACGCACGAACGGATTTATACATATTATTTGTGCTCCTTAAAACTGGGTTAACAAAAATCTATGTGAAGACAAAATAAAGATTAATAAGAAAGACTGAAAAATGTAACAAAAATACGTCAGTTAAAAAAAAAAGAAGTAAATTGGCCTACATATACAATTATTTATAATAGTACCGTAAGCAATCTTTATCTTCAAAAGCTTAGTTTGCGAAACATGTTTTGAAAGGAGGACAAGGCTTTTGTTCATCGTCTGTTCTCTTCAGGCAGATGAAGAGAGCGTGATGCCATTGCGACCTTATAAACTGGTTGTTTTTCGTTTCGGAATTTTCTAATAGTGGATATCTTTCTATGGGGTATGATAAAACAAATTCTCCTCTTTTGTTAAGAGTTGCTTCGGTTTTTAAAATATATTTTTTTATGCAGAGATTCACCTTCTTCTTCTTGATGAATATGGCTGGGCCTTTTCTACTAGTTTTCAAGATTTTTGTATTTAATATTGGTCTTAATTTCCATACAAGCTCACTTAGCGTTGTGACACGATGTATGTTGGATAAATCAAGCTGTAAACTCCTTGTCTTTTATCTCCGTCTGTTTTTTTTCCCAAGGTTTTTGTTAAAAATCAGTTTATTGCCAACTCCCTTTAAGAGGCCCTGCCATTTGAGTGGACAAACATTTCTATCCCTGCAGTTGCATGTCTTTTTGGATTACAAAAATGTCTTGTTGTTGCAGTAAACTTTTTGTTTCAATCCATGTTCTGCATACAGCTTTAGCTTAGCTTTACATTTTTTTTTTTATTAATATTTTTGTGCAGCCTCTTGTCTGTTAGGAACACGTTTTTAAGTCTAAAAAATATTTTGGCAATGTTACTAGCGATAATTATACTGAATGTGGTGGTGATGTGTGTGTGTATATATATGTTGCGAATTATAGTGAGTAATCTAGTTTTTCCATCCCTTATATATATATATATATATATATATATATATATATATATATATATATATATATATATATATATAAATAAACACACAGACATACAGTTCGGATGTATAAAGGTCAACATTTATATCGGCAAAAGTAATAAAATTATAAGTGACACAAAACTGAACAATACCAACGCGGAAAAGAACACAGCTATATTTTATTCCGTATTTTTACAGCATCAAACTAACATTCAAAACACTACATAAAAACTTAAGTTAAAAAACAACTCAAGGATGTTTGTGGCACTCAATTTTAACACCACATAACAACATAAATACATAAGCCTTTTTTAATATTTATCATTATTTTCCTTTTGACTCATATCATTATCACAAAAAATTCCACGAGGAAAGAAATTTTAAACCAGTCTCAGTGTTAAATGTGATTTAAAATCTCAGGATAGCAATAAAGTTAACCCACTCATCTAGTAATTGCACAGTACGGATTACACTATTTCTACTGTTCCAATCTTACTGCCTCCAATTAACTAGATTATTCTGCATTACAATTATAACTATCAAAAAATACGGATTCAGTGGAAGTGAAAGAGGTGAAAACAAATGTATTTATCAAACCCTCTCATAACCAACTAAAAAGTTATAATTTTCTACTCTCAGGGCTTGATCAAAAAAGTTCTGAAAAAAAAAGGGGGGGGGGGTGCTTAGAATATTGCATAAGTAGGTTTAGGGTCCAATCACCGAAGTGGCGAAGCAACGAGCGGCTGCCTAAGGGGGTCTGGTCGCAAGCCTCCACCCCTCCAACTTTCCCGGTAAATTTTGAAAAGAAAAATAGTGCATAATTCTGTGAATTTTGGCATGATTTTTCGTATTACTTATGAAAAATAAGAAGGCATGAAGATGCATAGTCTTTTTTTGTTTCGTCATGGAGCATTTTTCTTTTTTTTTTTTTTTTTTTTTTTTTGGGGGGGGGGGGAAGGTAGAGGGGGCCCCATTAGTTGATGTTTTAAGTTATCACAACTCACTGCTAATTCCTAAAATTTATAAATTTATATAAAAATGAACGTTCTGCATATAAATAAATGAACTTTTTTTTGGATAGACTATCTTTTGCATTTATACTCTTAAATTTTTTATATAATAATTTGGTCTATAATATCACCAATAAAAATTAAACTGCTCACATTTCTAAAGAAATATATTAAATATTTCCGTTAAGCTTTTGGCCGTTTAGAAACTTAGAAGTCTGCACAACAAAGACTTACATTTATAAAAACAAACTAATGCAAGAGATGAATGGATATGAAAAGGAGTAAAACAGATTCACAAAGGGTGTGTCAGTAAAAAAAATGCATAGATAAATTAAGAAAGAGCAAGATTGACACAGAGATGTAAAGAGACTGATAGCTTGTTCATAGATAGAAAGAAAGATTGCTAGATTCCTAGATAGATGGACAGACCTATATAGATAGATGGATAGAAAGAGAGAAAGAGGAGGATAACGAGAGCGAGAGCGAGAGAGAGAGAGAGAGAGAGAGAGAGAGAGAGAGAGAGAGAGAGAGAGAGAGAGAGAGAGAGAGAGAGAGAGAGAGAGAGAGAGAGAGAGAGAGAGAGAGAGAGAGAGAGAGAGAGAGAGAGAGAGAGAGAGAGAGAGAGAGAGAGAGAGAGAGAGAGAGAGAGAGAGAGAGAGAGAGAGAGAGAGAGAGAGATTTATGATGAATAAAAGGGACGGACAGATGAAATGGGAAAATAGAAAACAGAAAGAGAGAGAGAACAGTCAATTTTAAGGCTAGTTGCTCTGGACGCCACGGATACATAGCCAAATGTTATTGAGATTACAACGACCTGCGCTGAAAAGAATCTTTCAAAACCTAAAAATAGACAACGTCTCACAACTAATGTTTTCTACAACATGTGCATAGTGGTTCGCATGATAAAATTCGTACATTGTTTAGTGCAGATAAAACTGAAAGATCTTCTTACCTAATATCACAAAAACTGACATGCACTGCAATTTACACTTTTAAAATTTGGTTCGACAGTATTCGTTATCGTCGCACAATGATTAATAACGTTAACAATCACAACAGCTGGAATACTATGTACAGTGTAAATTTCCAAAAGGACCATAAAGCTAATATTTTATACATTTAAAGAAACAAAATATTAGATCTAATAGATTGTACTTTATTACATTAATATGATTACAATGATAATCAGATTTAAAAAAAATATAACATGTTTTTTTCTTAATAATAAAAGGAAAAATATTGATAGGAAAATAATACTAATAGTTATTTTAAATACCAATAAAAAATTTGGGACAGATATAAAATCCTAATTGCTACCAACTACGCTTTCTGCGTTCTGATTTTTTTCGTATCCCTGTCTAAAACTTGTTTATAAAAAAAGGTTAGCAATAATTTACATGAACAACCATAAGTAAGTTTTTCATAATAAAAGTTTTTTGATCAAAGAATGTTGGTTAGACAGACCACCTTTAGGATTCAGTTATTTGAAATTCCTTAACTAGAGAGGAAAGACCTATGTAGAATACTCTACCATTAGAATCAACCCCATTGCTCGTTATAGCACACGTCATGTAACAGAACGAAACCTGAGCTAGCTGAACAAAAAAAGATGATAAATCATTCTCTCTTACATTCCTGTTTAATCCATGTAAGTTTGCAGCCCCTGTGGAGTTGAATTTTCTCACACGAGCAATTACAGTAAGTATTAACTGTTATTTGTAATTTTTCCGCTTGCTTGACTTTAAGAAGATTGTAAAATTATTTTCTACAAACAGTATCACTATCAGAGCCTATTTTGCAACTTTATTTTTGAATATTGTGCGTGTGAGTCCTTTGAGTTGTATTAATATAATGACCTTGTATTTAGAAAACGGGACGATCGAATTTTTTGCACTCAATAAAACAGACTGTGGAAGGAGCTGGAAAGCATCACAAGATTAAACAAAATTTATTTATATATACATATAGATAGATAGATAGATAGATAGATAGATAGATAGATAGATAGATAGATAGATAGATAGATAGATATAGAAGATCTTACCTTAAATTCTCTTCATACGACACAGGTGTTTCCAGCGGAGGGCAAAGTTGTACTCCGCTTGAAACACTAGTGTCGTATGAAGGGAAGTTAAGGTAAGATAATTGATACGAGTGCTCAACTGTGAGAGCTTTTCAGAAGATCTTACCTTAAATTATCTTCTTACAACACTGGTGTTTCAAACGAAGGACAAATTTAAGGTAAGATCTTCTAATCTATGAAAAGCTCCCACAGTTGAGCACTCTTATCAATTATTCCAACTTATCTTCAAATTATATATATATATATATATATATATATATATATATATATATATATATATATATATATATATATATATATATATATATATATATATCAAGAATAGCCAATAGAAAGGGAGCAATTTTATAAAATTGATGATCCTTTAATCCCTGACCATCGTTCTGTCTGTCCCTCCTTCTAATTTTTTTTTTATATTGACCTTGGTGTAGAGAGCAAATGCAAAATTTAAAGAAATAAGTTTCAACGTTAAGGACTAGGCTTTGGGAAGATTGAATTATTTCAAAGAAAAAAAATAAATATCGAATTGAGTGTACACGGAACCCTTACGAAACGGAACTAGTCTCCCGATGCTAATAATTTTTTAAACATTTATGGAAAAACCCTTTTACAAACAAAGTAAAATGTCACAGAGACATTTTACACGCGAAAAGCAATTACAAGTTAATTTTTACTTTAATAACCATATGATTTACCTAGTTTACAAATGAGGCTATGGCATTCAAAAATGAATGTTCGTGAGAAACACTAAAATCACATCAAAGAAATACTAGTTAGTTACATTATATCACATTATACCATTGGGAGTCACATTATATTATCATAGAAAAATTTAACTTTAAAAAAGTTAGAATGTGATGCCAAAGTGAACATATGTCATTTAACAGAATAAAAGCTGGTACAAATTTTGATGTTACAAGAGCCAACAAATTGAGGTCAAAATATTTTTGACTTGTATCAAAACGCATCACTAAGATCATTATAGAGAAAATAAGGTAGGAAAATTCTTTAACAAATACAAATATAAGATTGGACTTCATACCACTAACATAATAATAGTGAATTGTGGGACGGCCTCTTTAAACATTTTTATATCCAATCTGTTTTCACTTACAGAAAAAGCTCGCAATCTGAGAATCTGCCTCGATATTAAAGACTAATATACATAAGTATGAAAGTCGTCCTAGCAACTACAACCAGTCAGCAAACGACCATGTGACGTTGTACCAATAGTAAAGATCTATGTTCTTATCTTGATTTGCATCATTAATAATCATCTCTCACTATGTGTTTTTTCCACCTTATTTTTAAAAGTGATAGACCTACACAACTATTGCACAGGTTTTGCGGCCAGACAAAGACCATGTTTAAGAGCCTTGGAGGAAAAAAACAGCATGCCTGTCCGACAGAGTCAAAGGCGTTCCTAGTTCTATATTTCTTCTTCTTCCTTTTTTTTCCAACACTGTTACTACATAATGTTATCCTATTGTGTACCGTATCAAAAATTGTATGAAGCTATGCTGGTCATCCATATTAGGCATGACAGTAGTCAAAATGTTCATCTGTTCAATCGTGCTCTTCTTAGAATAAGTTTTAAGTCTTCGAAATCCATTAAGAACTTGTCCCCCCAATACAAAGACTGTTTTGTTTTCTTTGAACTAGTGTCGCTTTCCATTTCTCACAGTTGTGAAAAATTTTAGAGGACATAAAAAAAGATAAATATAATTATAGTATAACCATCTTGATCCTTTATAACGAAGCAGTGAAATGCTCTTCATGCAAAAAATAGATTGACTAGTGCGTCGGAGGGCTACCAAGAGAAAATGACTGAAGCGCTGCACTGTGTAGACGAATAAAGGCTGTCGCCATGTGCTGGATGCTATCTGGAAGAATAGTTGGAGTAGCAGCTATCCGCCTTCTGAACTGGTGTAAGTGATTCTCTGTCGTCATAGAGTGTGGGCGCCTGAAGGATGATGCCGAATGTTCCTACCACACAGGCCGTGGTGAAGATCCACAAAAACAGGCGGTCCAGCACCATTGCTACGTACTTCCAGTCCTCCATTATCTTTCATAAGAGGGAAACAAGCCCAGTCGAAAGAGTGTGGATGGAAAACAAATTAGTTTGAAATATGAACACTTTGGACAATTGTAAAAAGTAAATATTTTAAAGCTTCTAAAGCTAATTCAATAATAATAATAATAATAATAATAATAATAATAATAATAATAATAATAATAATAATAATAATAATAATAATAATAATATTTTTAGTGAATATAATAAAGTCCAGTGATTTTAATGATCGAAAATGAGCCGTTGACGGAGATGAATAATAGAAAACAGATATTTATACAGCACTGTCATTAAATCGACTAATTCTGTACTCTGCCAATCTGTTTTAGATCCTTTTAAACGCTTATTAGAAAGCTGTTAATTTTCGCATTAAATACATAAAAGTGCGCTGTCTTGCGTTAATTCTTAGCCGCACAGTCATTTAATGTTTCAAAAAAACCCCTGCAAATAGGTTTAGATTTTACAAAATTATTTAAGTATTCTTAGTGCCTTTATTACTCTTTTACATAAGGGAGGGACGGTCAAGTTAAGACTTTCTCGGAAACACTAACGATTAGTAGGCCTACTTCAAAAATTGTCCTCTCTTTACTCACAAAGTAAAAAAGGCGGACAACTTGTTTGAAAATTTAAACATTTTTAGATTACAAGCATTTTCTATAACGTATCTGTAAATTTTCTTTCTAACATATAGAACTTCTATTCCATCTTTGAATCGACTTAATAGTTCATAATAGTTATAAAAAATCCACAAAATATAGCATGGTGCAGAATGCTTTCAATTTCTGCGCTGGATTAAAAAAAAAATGTTAAAAACCACATAAAATTGCCTGTGTTTCTCCCTCGCATCCGCTGGAAAGGTCAGATGTTCAAAACTGAAATTCCAAAATGCTCTGATAAGGAAGTGCGCTAACATAAATATTCTATTTCTGCACAAGGGGCGCAGGGAATATTGCAGACATCAAGAATGAGATGGAAGAGATGAAAGATCGGATAGGGTCATCGATCGTCCGTCATCTCAAGGCAGAGTTCGTTTGCTGTAAGCTCGTGATTGATTGGTTACCCCTACTTCCATTTAACAGACAAGCAGATGTCAAGTGAAGATCAACAAAGAGCAGTATATCTAAACATTTTTTATGGGAACTTTGCGATTCGATTTCATGTATAAATGAAAGTTGGAGCACTTTAAAATTCAAAGATATAAAGGTAAAGGAATAGAATGAATTTGCGCTAATAGATGCGAGATAATAGAATTTTCACGTTGTTTGTCTGATATGTCTAATCGTTTTTTTCTACTAAGAAGAGAATTGCTTTGCGCTAAATTAATAAAGAAAACAATAAGGAAATGAGAAAAATCCAAGATCTCTAAAGCTAAATATTGAAAGCAAAAACAAACAAAAAAAAAAAAAAAGATCTGCAACCCCCCACAAAAAAAAACCAAACAAACAAAAAACAAAAAACAAAACAAAAGAAAACAAAACACGACCACCAAAAACCCAATAACTGAGCGCATCAAATGATCCCATCACCAAGTTTCCGCCTAACAGTTATGTAGAACATTACTCAAAGTAGGCCAGTCTTTACAAATGGTGATACATGAAACGTTCCCAAGATTTGCGTGCTTGTGGTGCTTCTCAAATTTTGGCTACAGCCAGCGAATATCATCAGCCTGAATTAGATATTCTAGATTGAATTATCACGCATTTCTCAAAATTTTAAGAATCTGATGAATAATGAAATAAAAGCAAAACCCAAAAGAAAACAGTTAAAATTTAACTGAAACGACTAGCATTACAAACAGAATGTAGCAATGCGAGGCTATGTTAGAATTAAGATCTAGTTCTGTTCATGAATTTATCCCAATTGTTCAAATAGATATTAGATGATCTTGATCTAGTCTATATCTAAATATCCATGCGACAGCTTTCACACTGATACTTCCTGTTGTTTTAAATTTATTTCTGAAACTTATTGAAACTTTCATTTTTTTACTAGGATAACTGTCAAAGCTTGTCTAAACTTAAGTTAACTACATCTTTGTCTTAAGTTTATATTCAGAAAATTGAAATATGATGTGAAGGTCTTGGACACGAATCATATATGGAGTAAAGTATTCTGAAATGTAAGCTTTTCAATGAAAAGAAGAGTACTTCAGTACCTTTCATAAAGGCTCTAGGCGGATATCTTGTCATTTTCTCAATGTTTCTATCACTGTAAGCATCAGAATCGAATCCTTCTTTTCTAATATTAGAAAGTCTGCTTTCTCGATCCCACGAAAACTGTGTCAGTGTCTATTTAAATGTCCGGTTTTAAAAAAAAATGGATATCAAAACAGTATGAAACACAAGAAAACCATGTTGAACTAAGGGGAGAACAGGCTTTACTGTATTTTTTAAAATTGTTTATAAAAATAAAGAAACGTTTCACACGTCTTACCGTCCCTTTGTACTCTTTAGCCCTCTGTCTGCAAATGCATAAACAACACTTATTCCCCCTTTCTGCCCCTTCCTTTTCAATAAATTATTCATGTATTTACCATTTACTTTCTAACTTTGTTATTATTTTTCTTCACATTTTTTTCTCTATTTTTCCCCTCCCACTTAAGCATTATGATTATAGTACATTCATGTTGTAGAACAATGAAAACTAGATTTGTGTCAAAAATGCGTAAACATTACTTTTCGGATTTTCCTGTAAATACTGAGCTAACAACGCGTGATTACACATTGAGGGGACGCGATATTTTTTGCTTTGATAGTAGAAACCACAGGGATTCTTCGCGCTATTTTATGACATCAGACTGATTTCAGGAACATTAAGATTTACATACAGTATAATCTGATACCTGTTTCACTTCCGGTTCCTTCTCCAAATTTAGATTTCAAATGTCGAGACTAAGAGTTTCCTTTGAAAAAATAATCCAAATCTTGTCTTAAATGTTTATACATCCATGCTGATGAGATTCGCCACCTGCCTCTCTTCATTTTCACTCATCTATTTAGCCATTCTATATACCTCTTCTTTACCTTTCGATCTATCTTCGTATCTATCTACCGTGTTTGCCAGTCTACCTAATGAACTGCCCACCAATTCACCTACAGTTCTATCTTTTCTATCGATCAATTTGTATGCTAATAGATCGATCGATTAATCTACATAATTATTCATTAGCAAATTACTTTTGTATGTTTTTTCATCTAGCTGTTTCTCTTTTCTCCCGTTTTCATTTCTCTCTCAAAACTCTCATTAGGTGGACTTTGATAGTAGGATAGTAGGCATAAGAAATTATGGTCCAGCGGATGAAATTCTATACAATGAGATGACAACATCGAAAATGGGAGTGAAATAAACAAAAGCCACTAACAAACAAGCAATATATATATATATATATATATATATATATATATATATATATATATATTTATATATATAAGATCTTACCTTAAATTCTCTTCATACGACACTGGTGTTTCAAGCGGAAGAGAATTTAAGGTAAGATCTTCTATATCTATGAAAAGCTCCCACAGTTGAGAACTCTTATCAATTATTCCAACTTATCTTCAAACCATATATATATATATATATATATATATATATATATATATATAAAATGAAAAAAAGAGCAAAATCATATCCTCCATAAAAAAAGATCTACTGATTAGATATTTATGGCGTAAAGATCTCTACTATACCGGGTACTTGATTCTCCGAAGTCTCGGAAGCTGTAAACATGGAAATTGATAGACTATAAAGGAAAACACTACACAAGGAAGCAAATGGTCTACGAAGAGAACTATAGGGACAGCTGGTCAAATCTTGCTACCTAAAATTTGAACGCAAATATATTGGAGAAATTGTAAGCCTACATCATTATCATCCTTCACCCATAATTAAATAAATAGCATTTTCATCACTATCACCAGCAATAACCTTCGCCTGTCCCACTATTAAAACTACCTTTTTATCTTTTCACCCCCCCAAAAAAAAAAAAAACAAACAAAAAAACAAAAAAAAAAAACAAAAAAAACGAGAACAACAACAACAAAAAAACAACAACAAAAAAACAACAACAAAAAAAAATACTTAGAAAATGTATCATACGATATTGTAAACCTCTGGTCAATACTCGCTAACAAAGCCAGTGAATGTCACATGGAAAACCCTTTTTTAAGTGGCAACAGTGTATTTACATGAATGCTTTATTTAAAAAGAGAAATAATAGATACTGAATTGATATACATTTTCTCATATAAGACAATGAAAGACTAAGGGAAAAGGCGACTAATCTTCAGTTTCACATTAAAATCTTTTGTGAAGAATTAAAAAAAAAAGAAATACAAACAAAGGAAAGAGCATAAATACAACAATATTAACATTTGTCTACGTTCATTTAGCTTTGAAAATAAAATTATTTCTATACCTGTTAATGCCATCTTTCATGGCCTTCTTTCTTGGCTTTAAAGTTCTTAAGTTACGCACAAATTGAGGAAAACTTCTAAAACGCTCAAAGAGGCCACAATCATGCAAGCAAGGTAAACAAAATACTTGGTGTTCAAACAATATAAACAAGCACTAGTTCAAACCTCTTTTCCTAGCATTCCAGACTAGGCACAGGATCAAAACCTTTGGTAAGAAATCAACACTAACATAGTTAAAAACTTCAATACTTACAGAAGAATCACGGTCCTCATTTTTTAAATGTTCGGCTATAAATGTCACGGACTCTATAGCGTCCATAATCTCCTTCGAATACTGCCTGGATCTGCGAATCCCTTCACCTCCAACTCCTTCATCCTTATAATCCAGAGACAAGAGGCCCTCGAGATTGTTAGGACGCCGCATCCTAGGTGAGCGCTCATCTTGATAGCTGTAGCCAACGGGGGGCCGCGAGATCGAATATTCTAATGGTTGGCTACGGAGTTCTAGACCATTGCATGTCCTGACTACAACTCGTCTAGGCGGCTGTCCAGAGTGGGACGCGTTGGCCCCTTCATCTCCCTCCTGGTGCGGACGCCGCATCAATAGTAACCGGGGCAAGATGCTGAGGAAAACCCGGCGTACCCAAGGCGACATGCTATGCGTTGCTGGAGATCGGAAATGCACATTGAGCACAATGACAGTCACTATAATGGAGAGAGTAACGAGAATCATGGTGAACAAAAGATATTTACCGATTAGTGGTACTACAATAGACGTGGGAGGTATGATCTCCGCTAGCAGCAAAAAGAACACTGTGAGAGAAAGCAAAATAGAGATACATAGAGTGATCTTCTCGCCAGAATCTGATGGCAGGTAAAACACTAAAACTGTCAGGCATGAAATAGCCACACATGGAATAATTAAGTTCACAGTGTGAAACAGCGTCTTGCGTCGCATATGTATAGAGAAAGTGATGTCAGGGTAGCTCTCGGAGCAGCATGGGTATTCTCGGATGTTCTTTACAGCATCTACCTCCAGAATGTCCCACTCAACGCTAGGGTAGAAGTCGCGGAGATCTATACCGTTCTTTATGCTCACGTTAGCTTCGTGTGACTTGGCACATACATGGACGAGATCCACTTGGTCGCCGTCATAGGTCCACGAGCCGAATTTCATCTTGCACCTGGAAATAAATGGAATAATGCATGAAATAGCTACTCTAGAAAAGAAAATGAATTTTCTCTATATATATATCTCCTACCACTGATTTATTTCATATCTCTCTCTCTCTCTCTCTCTCTCTCTCTCTCTCTCTCTCTCTCTCTCTCTTTCTCTTTCTCTCTCTCTCTCCCCCCCTCTCTCTCTGTACCTGTAAGCTGTCCATTCTTTAATTTTTAAACCCTTCCTCACTATTTCCGTTCTCTTCTCTCTCCCTCCTTTATCTCGGTCTTTCAAGCCATCAGTCTGTCCGTGTCTCTTTTCTCTTTATCAAAGACATATACACCTTAAGTAGTTTATTTTCTATGTTTCTTTGTAAAGCCTCACCATCCCTTTTTCATTTCCAGGGGTTTCCTTTTCTCCCCTTGGCATTTCAAATTGCAGAAAAAAGTATCCCAAATTAGACAGGAAGCTGATTTGAAGTATATGTAAGATGTAAAATTTTAAGAACTTTTAAGGTAATTTCGAATGCAGGTGACCGAGTAAATCTTTAATTATTAAATGCAGTGATCCGTTGAAATTCAGAGCGTAATTAAGAAGGCTCAACCTAAAAGTAGCAACAAAATAATGGAGAAACGTGACTGACTTTTCAAGTTGAATCAAACACAAGTATCCGGGGCCTAAATTCTAATTCGAAAGAAGAGGAAAACAAAATAATATACGTGGTATGAATGTTAAACACTGTTAAATTCGTTTTTTCTTTCTCTTTCAGCAACTAAATCGTCTTTTCTTCCAAATTTTATTCTTTTTCCGGATTCGTCTTATCTGTTCTTACACTCTCTTTTGATTTACATCATATCCACTTGACAGATTCTAATACTTTGATTATTCAACGAAACATTGCTCTCCGAGCCCAAAGTACTTTGCTTTTAATAAATGTTATGAAATATTTACTGATGTTACATTTTACGATACAAACTCAAATTTCCTTGAAACAATAACTGTGTTTTCTTAATTTAGATCTAGCAAATATTCAACAAACTTAGGGTCAAATAGTCCCTAATCTCTTAAAAATGGAGCTATGCGAAAAATGAGGACCATCTTAGCGAGCATTTATAGACCACCTAGGTATATCAAATTTAGCTTCAAGTTGTAAAGTCCCCAAAAGATTGGAGTGGTATATGTTTTTTCACCAAACATTGTTTTTGGAGAAATTAAAGGCAACCATATGATTATAATTTTTTTTAAATGAAAAGCTGAACGTGCCAACTACTTCTTGGAATAGCAGAAACAGCAGGATTGATACTGAAACTCGGTCTACAATGTACCAAGTGTAGGCGGCTGCAGTTCCAAAACCGTCTGGATTAGATCTACATGTTACAGAGTAATATCTCAGTAGAAACAGTGTTACAGAGTAATATCTCAGTAGAAACAGTGTTACAGAGTAATATCTCAGTAGAAACAGTGTTGCAGAGTAATATCTCAGTAGAAACAGTGTTGCAGAGTAATATCTCAGTAGAAACAGCGTTAAAGAGTAATATCTCAGTAGAAACAGTGTTACAGAGTAATATCTCAGAAGAAACAGTGTTACAGAGTAATATCTCAGTATAAGCAGTCTAAAAATCGCTTGAATATTATATTCTTAATCTAGGGCCTAGATTATTTACAACTAGACTCAAATCAAAAGGTTAAAATCTAGATCTAGATTTTGTGTTTAGAATTGTAAGGATATCTAGATTCTACCTGAAGGCATATTACTGGGTGATTTAAGTAAAAGGATATATAGCAAGACCACCTTTAAGCCTATTTAGTACGAACACGCACCCCAGCTCCGGCATATTGACACCAGGGTTCCGTTCCTGGATATGTTTTTTTTTGTTTTTTTTTTTGAGCTTGAATAGATTAATTTGTAATAATAGTGGATTGAAAAATGCAAAGTTGGAAAGGAGAGTGAGAGTGAGAGTGAGAGAGAGAGAGAGAGACAGACAGACAGACAGACAGATGTACAGTCAGATAGGTTGAGCACGAAAGTAGACGTAATAAAGGAAAACGTCCCAACTATAGTCGCAGTACAAGTTAAGAGAAACAAAGAACAGAGATTTAAGCCAGACTAAAAAGAAATATGCAAAAGTATAGAAACAGTATCAAGAAAAAAGACGCCAAATTGTTAATATTATTTAAATAAGTGTACAACCTAACAATCTATATTCATCTTTCAACCTTTAAATGTTCACTATTGCCCCTTTCAACCAACTTAAGCCACGGCCAGAGTGGCGCAGGCAATTTTCAGCAGGTTTACCCGCTACAGGTGGCCGATTGCTTATCAAGCTGGCTTGCGCGGGTTAGTGTTGATAGGTGGCCTAAGTGAAAGCCTGATCGCCTGCCTGGGCACGCAAACAAGGCCTATTTTGACTTCGCTTTCGAAGTGAATGACAATGCGTTACATCGTCTGATGAATTTTTTTTAATTGGATCACATTATTGTTTTTGTATGTAAAAAAGAAAGAAAGAAAGGAGGAAAACATCCAATAAACAGAGAAAGAAGGCAATGGGGTGAATATAAACAGCATGGTTTGAGGAATACACTAGAATGGCTCAAGATACATTTCAGAAGAAAAGAATAAATTCTGACTCTTTAGAAACTGGCTCTCCACGATCCGACTGCACAGGATTCCTCCTGATTATCACTCCTAAGTGAATTAATCTCAGTTTCAATTTGAGTTTTTTTTTTTAATTTCTAATTCAATAAAACACTTTTGAGTCTACTATAATTATTGTTGATGTCAAAATCGATATCACCATCGAAAATAATTATCATCATCATCACCTTCTTCTTCTTCTTCTTCTTCTTCTTCTTCTTCTTCTTCTTCTTCTTCTTCTTCTTCTTCTTCTTCTTCTACTTCTTCTTCTTCTTCTATTATTATTATTCTTCTCCCTCTTCTTCTTCTTCTTCTTCTTCTTCTTCTTCTTCTTCTTCTTCTTCTTCTTCTTCTTCTTCTTCTTCTTCTTCTTCTTCTTTTTCTCCTCCTCCCTCTCGTCCGTTTCCTCTTCCTCCTCGTCGTCTTCTTTTTCTTTCTTACTGTAATCCTTTTTATCACTATCATGGTCATCCACATCTTTATCATTACTATCCAAAATTGACTCTGATTATCACCCTGATAATCATATCTGAAGAATACGATAACCATGATCGTTATATTTTAGAAATGATCAGCACGAAAAAATTGTTGAGCGCATTATCTTATAAGGCTGAAATGGAATTTTGAAATTTGATAACGCAAGGTCGACTGCTCACCTAAAAACATCGCTATAATAGCCATGGAAAAACTGCTCATCCTTAGCTTAATGTTAAATACTTATATCTTTTTCCAAAAAAACTGAGTATACCGACAAGAACGCTTGAACGCTGGTTTTTAAAGGAGCTTAACAAGAAAAAAAATGTATTATTTTTTCTGATGTATATCGCAGTGATATTTTTTTTCGGCTCAACCCTTCGCCTTTTTTGATTGGCCAACTCTAATCAAAAAAAAAAAAAAAATTAGAGAAGAGATATGAAAGAAACATTCATCAACATTTCCAATTTATAAAATGTCTACGAGATAAAACAATAATGTTTTTTGGGTACAAACTCGGGTGCCTTTAACTATAAGCATTTGACAGATTCCACAATAATTAATAAGGGCATTGGTAATTCAAAATTTGAACAAAAAATAAAATGGACTTCACCACCTTCAAATTGTCAAAATTAAAAAAAAAAAAAATTCAAATATAATTATTTTTTACTTTATTAGGTAAAATAGGTTTTAAAAAACCCACAGCGACGTAGTTGCTTCAATAGAAATTTCCCGTTTTAAAATCTCAGCTGATTGTCAATGCTGCAATGCTTGTCACTGAACAATAAGATCAAGGATAGAAGCTGTGCCTTTGCCTCGACCAAGGCACGTCTAGACGATCGCGTAATTTCTTTTCCGCCCACACCACCCTTCTCTCCCATTATAATTACCAGCGACTGGTAACCGGTAAGGAATTGCTCAAACGTTCCGCTGATTTTGCCTGCGCGGGTAGCCTCCAACCTGCCGCGGGAAACGCGCTTCCACTTTGGACGGTCACATATTAAACATAGGACAATTCTAAAAGCGGGTTCCAGCCGACATGCGCGGGATGTCTGATAGCGGAAAACCTGCGCCACTTTGGCCACACTATATGATACACAAGCTTGGCCGTCGTAATAATCATGTTAACCCACAACTCTGTTGTCATAATAGGAATATGATGATTCAGAAAACTATTCTATCTCTTAGGTGCGCACCAAGAAAGATTGGGAAAAAAAAACGAATAAAAAAATTGTTGACATAGGGATATCTATCCATTGTGTAATTGAAAGCGGAAATCACTGCAGGCGCTTGCTAAATTAGTTCACATTATAAGATCTATTGACAGTATAACCGAAATCAATATGCGTCCAGCACAGAATCTTTTTGGAGCAGCTATATTGCTTCTATCACTGGCTTGCTATTCTCATTCACATGGGTCTACATCATTTCTTTCTAAAGATTGTCTTCCTTTGTTGCCTTGTAGGGGAGAATGTTTAGAAACGTACTGGTTAGATTTAGAACGTAGCACTTGCAACTATAGTTCAAGATCCGATGCGCCTATAAAATACTGCCAATGTGCTACTACAACTTGCTACAGACTTCAAGATCATTGTTTGCTCACATGTAAGAACATAAGTATTCGAACATTACAAACTTGCATTTTCTGTCTTAGTAATTTACAAAAATCACTTATGACACGCACAATTCAAAGCACAGAAAAAACTTGCACAGAGCAATGCAGTGGCATGTGTCTTGATCTGCGCTGCAGCGAAATGACATACAAGAGCTGCTCTAGTTGCGCTTTGGGATATAAAGGCAAGTTATGCCAGGAAAGATGCCCGTCCGGCTGCTTAGATGGGTGTCATGCGGAATCAGGGTTGTGTCTTAACTGTCCAGCCGGAAGCTACGGACCGGAGTGCCAGTTCACGTGCCCACAAAACTGTTTAGACGGAAAATGTTCCAATTCGAGCGGCACATGCGAGACCTGTGCCGTTGGCTACAGAGGTAAAGACTGCGAAGAAAAATGTCCTCAAGGATTTTATGGCAACAGTTGTGGTACTCTATGTGCCAAGACTTGTAAGGGAGGCTACTGCAATGCCGTTACCGGGCATTGTTTAGAGGGCTGCAAACCTGGATATTTTGGAATATACTGTGATCGAGCGTGCCCGGCCAAGACGTACGGCCAAAACTGCTTATCTAACTGCCCCGCAACCTGTGCAGAGGGCTTACCATGCAAACACGAGACAGGGGAATGTGTGTCAGGTTGCCTGTCAGGATTTTGGGGCGCCTATTGCAATAAAACATGCCCTGCAAACAAGTATGGCACTAACTGTAACTTCAACTGCAGCCAGGCTTGCTTTCATAGCTTGTGTAACGCCTTTTCTGGTACTTGTCTCACATGTGAGGAACCATTTTATGGTTCACTTTGTCAGTATAAGATTGATATAAACGGTATCCAACAAGGCGCATTAGACACAGAGGTTTCCCCTTACGAGGTACGTATGTCTCAGAAAATTGCCTCTTTCGTTGGATTTACTTTTTTTTTCAATTAACTTCATGATCATACGCTTAGATTAGCCTAGATATATGTTTTAAAATAGTTCAAAGAATTATAACAACAAAAATAAAAAATAAATAAAAAAAGTATTTAAGATAGTTCGGTACAACTAACATCGAATCAAAAGAAACATTTTTTTCCATGTTGGCTACCGAATGATAGGATACAGTGGAAAAGAGAAATCAACACACATTACGACAAAATTTTATTCAAATTGGATAGAAATACACAATATTATTTTCAGACCAAGTGATATCTCGCCAATAAAGAAATACCGAGAGATTAGGCATTAATCATAAATGACCACGAATAGAGATAATGTTAATTTCAACTTTTTTACGGTTTCTCATTTTTAGCACTTGGCACTCCAAAACCTTTTTTTAATTCTTTTTTATAATTGTTTTTCAAAATGTTACATACTCAGGCTGTACTTATGATTGGTGGTATAGTGCTAGTGGGGGTCCTCATGTGGATTGGAGTTGCGTATCTGCTGCTTCATCAACGAAAGAGGATCCTAAGAGACGCGGCGAAAGGTGTTGATCCCCGAACCTTGCAGTGGGGCATGTTCCCCAACAATCAGGGCTTCAAGCGAGCTGTAAAACTTTACGATAAAAAATGGGCGCGTGTTGGTGGAGGAGATGCTGAAATTTCTTCAAACAAAAAACTTCGAAACGAAAAGAAGACAAAGCCATACCTCGAATACAAGCGACAAAAAATGATGTTTAAAGCTAATAAAAAGCTGTGGTGGTGGACCAACCCTCGAGGTGAGAAGTTGATTCCACCCGATGAGGAGGATCTGGAAAGGGTCGAGAAATGGCTGGAACGCTATCACGGAACTGAGCATCTCACAAAAGATCAAGCCTCAAAGACGTCCAAGTTTGAGCAGGCTTACTATAAAAACGAAACTAGAGACAGCTCAGGGAAATTTAACCCAGACGATGATGTCGAGGACGACACAAAAATTACTGGTCAAAATAAATCTTCTTGGAGTTTCAATCAAGAGACTGTGAAGACGATGGCGCTGCCATCGACAGAATTTATTGCTTCCCAAGGACAGCAAGAAAAGTTGCATTGGCCAAGTGAAGATCCCATAGGCCAGGAGGGAACAAGCTTGGCAATAGGCACCAGAGAGACATCGACCCTCATATCTCATACTATGGTTGATCAATCAATCCACCAAGCGAAAATCCAACAAAGCATTGGGAGGTTCTTAAGTAATGACAGTATGCCTATCAGGAAGGATACTATATACTTACATCCAGAACCACGATCTAAATGCCAGGACATTAGAATGGTGCCCAAATGTCTCAGAGAAACCAGCAGAGTTAAGTGGATTCGCGACAGAATGTATAGATCAAGTGAAATTCAGAAACCTAATTCAAAAACTACCATAGAAAACATTACATCTACGTCCACATCTGCAACTATTTCAAATCCAGATTCAACCGTATCTTCATCCTCTTCCACAAGCAGTGGCAGCAGTACAGTGACCTACACAAATACATCTTGGCGGACGAATAACCAAGAATCTGTCTATACTAGTAGCGAAGAGTCAACATATTCTTCTAGCTCAGAAGACGTAGGGGAAACGTCGGAAGGAAGCAGCGTATCTACTATGGTCACAAGTCAGAAAGATCAAAACGCTGTTGGGGATATTCCACCTTTTTTTGAAACCGGACTCGGAGCAAACGCCAAACCGTATATGAAAAACATCAGAGAAGAAACGACAAGCAATGAGCGGGATCCGCCTGGTCTTTTGCAGAGATTTTACAGAATGTTCAGAAGGAAAAAGAAAAATTCAGAGCAGGAAAAGTCATACCCAGATCAAACAACTGTACGTTCGATCCCTGGTGCAGGAGGTCTACTGAGACCATTTTCCAACAAATTTCTAATCAATCGATTAGAGACGTGGGAAAGGAACCGGGGCATGGAAGTTAATATTAACGACGGGATGATGGAGGTGACAAGTACCAAAAGTAAGCGCATAAACCAGGACCTTAGACGCACAGGTCCATCCAAAAAAATTTCAATGGACAATGATTCAAGCTGGGTCACTACAGATCTAAGCGACAAATATAACAAAAGATATTACAGCACTTCGAAGCAAAGCAGTAAGTCATACAGACGTAAACTTAGATTACAGTTTTAAGAATGCGCTAAATTATTTCGCTTTAAAGGTGTTGGAGAAAAAAATCATTCTTTTTCTTTAGCTTCTTTGTTTCCTAAAGCAGATAGTCAATCATACTTGCAACTTCAGCATAAATAAATAGCACCGACACCAGAATTCAATCGTAAATAAGAAAGTTTTGGATATTGTTAGTGCAGGTTTACTTTTACACCAATCTGTATTTATTAATAAAAATTAGGATGTATCAGGCAAAGTAAACCGTGGGGGGAAGAGGGAGAGAGAGGGACAGACAGACAGACAGACAGACAATCAGTCATAAGGCTTTAACTTTCTGAATAATACATGTGTTATAAGTTTCGCTTTAGTTCTTATATTGTGCAAGCTGCTTTAATTAATCTAATTTCACTCAACTCAGAAGTAAATTATCTCAAATTTTGAGGAGTAAATGTTGATATACTTTAAATAATCTTGTTACCGCAACTTGGAATTTTCAGTGCTGTCCGATTTAACTTAAGTGCAGGGAAAAAACTGTCTATGCTATTATAACTCACGCTCAGTGATAGGAATCATCATGTGATCTTATTAATTTGTTTCAACATCATAAAAAGAGCCTGATGAAATTTAGGTACAAAAATTTATGAAGGAAGGAACGTGTAGGCACTGCTTCTTATACCATACTATCATCTACTAAATTAAAAAAAAAATTGCTTTGTCTCCTCTTGAACGCATGTCAAACAAAAGCGCTATTGTTGAACAACCAAACTGATTTTCGCAGTGTATGTATATCATCTCTAAGTTGATAGCAACGTATCTCTAATTATTATTGCCTGAATACGCATGACGCTACATCTCGGATTATCGCGTTATAAACGATTTGAAGCTGTACATGGAAGGAGGGTTCAAAACAATTCTAAAAGGAAGATGATTAAATATGAAAATGTGTTCGTGGTTCTTACATAACAATGCTTTGTTTAATCTATAGCGTCTTACCCCCTTCACGAAAAAAATAAAAATTTAAAACATTTGCTTTAGAGTGGTTCAGATTATATTGATGTTCACAAGTTAAGTGTGATCTTAGTAATGACATAGAACTGAGGCAATTATGGATTAAAAAAAAAAAATGTTCAAGTGTGACAAGTCTTACGGTTCTAAGTAAAAAGATCAAAATTGTGGTAACACAAGCAGTTATTTTATACAACATTTTTCTTTCCATTGATTTTAATTTTATAGTCACCTGAGCCATTACTTATGTCTCTTAAAAATATACTCATTTCTTTTGGTTCTGGAAAGTTTGCATTTTAATCCCAGAAATAGTTACATCAGCTTCTCAGGTATCATCATTACAGTATTTTACATTATTAACATGAATAAGGACTTTTTTTAATTGCAGGTAGGAGTACTGATGCCGACCCTAGAACAACTACGGCTTTTACCGGTGACAAATATTCTAAATCTGTTTTCACAGTTGGCACAAGCGAAGAAGATTTAACAGACGTGCCTTCTGCTATGGTAACCGATACAGTGAAAGATGGAGAAACCACCATAAAACACGTATAATGGACTGGTGCCTAAGTGGGCTTCGCTCCACTGGAGTAAGTGGAACTCGGTGCACGATAATTTTGCCTCGCGTTCCTTTCACATTAGGAAGCATTCTTATTTGGTCAAAGGGGCAATTACAGTCACAGATTTAGAAATAATACACTTAAATGGAAGATTAATTCGAAATTTCACATATATAAAGATAAAGAAAGCCTATCAATATAGATTAATACTGAAGGAATAGAGAAGTTTTATTTTCATGAAAAATAACATATAAACTCCCTGACCGTTACACTCATCAGTACCTTTGCTCGTCAAATGGGAAGAACTCGACATCGATAGTGCACGAGCTCTTATAGATTGCTGGTGGTTCCCACACAACATTACCATTAGAGTGCAGGGTTGCTTTAGTCATGAGTGTCACCTCATAGTTACCGTCAGCGCTGTAGTAAAAATCGAGGAGAAGCATGCATTCAATAAGAGACTGAAGACAACAGTGAGCTTTATGTCCTGGTTTAGTTATATTATACTCACAAATTTTACTCTTTTAATCTTTATAGATTCGCTTATTTTCCATAATAACTATGTAGCTCAGAATTTTTTTTTATAAATGAATATTTAAAGAAAATAATTGAAATAGACTGAAATGTATTTTAAAGTATTTTAAATAATTATTCGTGTTGTTATCGTTTCAGTTACCTATCACCATTCAATATTGCGTATTTTTTCTAAGCATTATCGAAGCCAAACGAATAAATTCAGTTGCCTTTGCTTTAATAAATGATCTATAGATTTTTTAGCTCTCAAAACATAAAATGTAAGTGCCTAAATATTTAAAAATAACTTTAAACGAAGATTATTTTCATTAAAGGAATTCAGTCAGAGGTTGAGATAAAATCTTTGGTTATTCATACAAGTATACACATAATATTCATATCACTTTCGAGCTCAAAATGAAATATTTCACGTTAAGTTCTTTTTTAAATGACCCTATGGGTTCGGTTCTAAACTTCAAGTACAACAATCATCAAATATTTTTTTTCAAATTTTAAAGATTAAGATTTGCAGTTTTTACATAATATGCGACCACTTGTCACAAAGAGTCGTCTATGATTATATTGCAAGAGAAATCAGAATAAAAGCTTAAATAAACAAAACCATAAAAGCAATTGGACCAAGTGGAAAATGGAAGAGTTCAGATAAAAAAACAACAACAAATATTTAAGTATTGGTTGACACACCTTTTTAGAAGTATGAACATATAATGGAAGATGACAAACATTTATTTTGTTTATGTCCATCAACAAAAACCAATATTTTACTCACCCCTCTCCTTCATTTGCACTATGACTACTTACAGTTATCAATAAATATACGATGAGGGTTTAGAAAAAATACAACAATGATTCGCCTAAACATTGATGACAACATTCAATTACAAATCAACAAATATTCACGAAATAACAGAAGGGGGAAATCTTGAAGTACCCTCTTACTGAACGAGTAAATCGAATTGTGAAGGTTTATCCACACGCTACCACATCTTTCCCCTGACCCCATTTTATTCAACGTTTCTAGCAATCCGTCTCTCTGTCCCTCTCTGTGTGTCTCTCTCACCCGCACACACATAGACACACACACACTCTCTCTCTCTCTCTCTCTCTCTCTCTCTCTCTCTCTCTCTCTCTCTCTCTCTCTCTCTCTCTCTCTCTCTCTCCTTTTTTTTCATCAAATTTTCCAAAAAGGTCGTTTTTTCACTATATTCTTCTGTTTTTTTTTATTTTTGTACGTGTAGCTGTTTTACTTAAAAATTGATATTAAAATATTTGATTTGAAACGCACCACCGTGAATAATTTCCTGGGGACATGCTTCTTAAATACAAAAATTGTGATACTGGTGTAAATAATACAAGATAACTTAAAAAACAACCAACATTTCTTTTCCGAATTTGTTTCACGAACAAAAAGCCCCCCTCCCCCCACACACACACACACATTGAATATAAATAACAGTCTTTCTAATTTTGCCTTGATGTTTTTGTTTAGTTTTATTTTGTAAAAAAAAAATATGAAATTATCTTTACAGTATTGAAATGGTTGAACATAAAATTTATTCATCCAAAGGATAAACATGTTGATTTAAATTTAAATTTTTAAAACAATTCTGATATAGAAAGCACACTCAAATTGAAATTTTTTAATTTAAATTAGGAGTCTTTTTAAGTCAGGCGAAGAGATAAAAAAAATAACAAATGATGGTTAAACCATTGCATGATCAGCATCACCACATTTTCCATATTAACGAAATTACACCACTTTCATACGACAAATTCAATTGTAATCCAATGCTTTTAAACATACAACATGAGTATGAGTCAATGTTGAAACATTACTTAGCTTCCCTGATAACCGCAGCTATGTTTCGTTTCTGAGTAAACTAACTCACTTGTTGAAGAGTACCACATCCGGTCTCCATACCTCCTCTGAAGGCACAAGGAACTCATGGATACCATTGTACTCTTTCGGGGTCCACATCAGGTTCATATCCTTCCATTCCTTTCAAAGACAATGACAGACTAAAAATTGATGCATCCTAAGCGTATCGGGCTATCCTCAAACATATCAAACACGTTTCACATGCGGATTTAAGTAACTTAAAAAAAAGAAACCATTTTGCTCTGATGAAGTTGCACTAAAACATAACACTTGATTTAAAACTAAGAAAGAAGAAAAACGTTTCACGATTAACCGCATTTTAGAGTAAGACAGTCCGTCATAATGAGATTAAGACGGTTATAATCCCTCTTGTTTACTCTTGCGACAGGACCTTTTAATAATATGGTCTATTCAATGATGACAAAGGATACGATGTATCCTATTTATGCACCTAGTAAACGACTTTTGTAAAGAGTTTGAGTGTTAGTATCAAATGAAGATGTCACACAAATGGAAGTGAAATATTAGTTTAAAATACATTCTAAACCAGAAAGCATGCAAAAATGTAATTGCCAACAACATAGACTCAAACAAATATTAAAAAAGACTCTGAAACGCATAATACTTGTTATGTTTTTCTATATCCTCATTACCCAATTTGTATACTTGAAACATTTAAAAGTTAATTTGCTTTACTCTTAAGCAGCTCAGGGTTAAAAAATCTGTTTACTATATTTTCAATTAATTGATGTGGCCAGTTTAATATTTTGTAAATAAAGAGATAGAAATGAAATAGTTATTTCTGCAATTATATTACAAACCCAATTTGTACCAATTTTAGTGATTGTTTCGAAAAGTTCATTTTTCGAAAAATTAAAAAAAAATCGATATGTTGTCGAAGAAAAAAGTCGATACGAAACCAAAAAAAAAAAACATGATTGCCACATATCCCAGTGGTTCGTCTAAAACAAAAAGAACAACAGCAGAGAACATTGTTAGTAAACAAATGTGATCTGCATAACTATGTAAAAAAAAAAAAAAGAAAACGACGTGCGCATACTATAGGTGCTTAGACATCCGTTTCTGAAACAAGCATACACAAATCATATGGGCAGTAAAACCATCTTTAAGACACAGTTAAGCCGAACAACAATCATAAACGCACTCACAAAACACTTGTGAGCACACAAACAGCATGATGAAGATACCAAGGGATGGAAACAGAATGACAGTGAATGTGCCTCAGACCGCTCCACTTACTTATTGTACAAGACAATATCAGGGAGCCAGATTTCTTCTGAGGGTACGTAAAGATGATCTACCCCTCCATATTCGGATGCTGCCCAAAGCAGCTTCCGGTCTGTCCATTCCTGTACGTGGTCGGTCGGTCAAATAGAGGTCGAATATAAAATGAGAATTAGCTCTTTACTATGTTTGCAAAGGAAATTGGGCGATTATGAGAAAACATGACAAAGGATGAAATTACCACTTGCCGTCCTCGCACGGTCACGTAAGGTACAAACAAGGCTTCTTGACCTTATAATTAACCAAAACTCAGCATCACCATCAACAACTTACGTCAAGATACATATATATTGAGAGGAACAAGAGGTCTCGTTTAAGAGGAAAAGACAGCTTTTTCAAATTATTGAAAACTTTAACAACACTACTTAAGCTGAAAACTTGTTAAGACACAGATTTCGATAAGTCCTTGGTGAGCAGATATTAATAAAAGACTGAAAGAGTGATGTTGAAAAAAATAATACTAGAACTTTATCTTCAGACAGAAAATATGATCAATCAAAAGAAATAATGCCACATTTTCTAAAACATTAATGGAACAACGGATATTGGAATTTAGGAGTTTTGAACATTAAAACCATAGGGTGCATTTAAAAAGCAAAAGAGACAAATATAGGAAACAATATCCGAAATTTTCAATATCCATCATCAGGTCGTACGTCTGTGGCTTCAAACCTCGACCATTCTTTGCGATAAACACTAATAAACACATAATTGCTCTTCCTTGCTGAATAAGAAGGGATTCCCATGCAAAAAGCAGAGCAGACACTAATATAGTTTCAGGCTCTTTCATGCCAAGCATTCATTCGAAACGTCGAAATCTAAAGAAAAAGACTGGAAAATTAATTTAAAAAATTAAAAGAGAACTGAAGCCAAGATATCAATCAGTGTTTTACTGCATTGAAAGTACTTGGATGAAAAGTTAAATAGGGATGGGTATTCAGATTAACGAATGGCACACTTTGAAGATGTATCACTCAAATATTAAATTATGCATTCTTCCTTATTCCATCTGCCTATTTACTCTCAAGAAGTTTTGGCACAGCACATACCCACATTTTATAAAATATTTGGTTTCATCCAAAAGATATGAATGTGTATAAATTTTAACCATCTAAAGTGACCTTTTTCAAAACTACACAGGGACCACGACACAAGTTTTATTCATCCCATCCACAATGATCAAGGCATGGAAAGGTGTATGAAAATTTAGATGAAAGAAACTTAATGGGATTTTTTGTTATCAATATATCACTGATGAGGAAAATAATGACATCAAAATAAGGCTGAATCGTATACTTTTGCCCTTAGTAATATTACATCCCTGAGCTAAGTAAAAATGCAGATCTATGGTGTAACATAAAATCATGGAATTGAGCAAGCGAGTAATCTTGGCAGCAACGTCACTGTCATCACAGTTTCCAGTTTCACGTGACAAAGGTCATTTGCGGATCAGACCAAAATAAGCGTTTGTCCGGCATGTCTCGCAACTCTAAGAGCACTTAAAGGCAAGGAGAAATTAATGGAATGCAATCTCCTAGAGGTAAGAATAATAAGAGAAGTGGGTATTGCAGCCATCCTGAGCAACGCGGTTAGGGGCCGAGCAACTTCGATCTTCAGAGAGGAATGTGTTAGCGCCAGGCCACACTGAAAGCAGGAGAGCTGTATATTCATTAGGATAATTTCAGCTCATGCGTACATCATAGTTGAGGATGAAAGATACACATGGATAAGTAAGCACACGGAAATGTTTATCATTATTTCTGGAGGTATTAACATAACTAATCCAGCCAAAATGGTAGAAATAATAATAATAATAATAATAATAATAATAATAATAATAATAATAATAATAATAATAATAATAATAATAATAATAATAATAATAATAATAAACACAAAAAAACAAACAAACGTAAAACAGAAATATCAACAGAAACGAGGGCTTAATTTTATCTAAACTAAAAAAAAGAGTCCCCTCACCTCCGCCCCCTTCCAAAAAAGAAAAAAAAAAATACCAAGAACAACAACAAAATAAAAAAACAACAACCAAACAAACTAAAAAAAAAATTTTGAGAAGCTTATTAAATCGTCATAAACTATCCCACGGGTACAAAAGATTGCTCTATAAAATCAGACCTATAGGTTTATTGCAACCTCTTATTTTACACGTTATCACATTTAATTCAGAGGGCAGCTGATGAAAAGCCTGTATATCAAGTAGTATAAAGTTCAGATAGGGAAGAAGAATCGTACCTGTCGGAGCCAAACATTTGTCGTCATGATCTGATTCTTTTCGTCCTGTGGGAAAAAAAAGTAAAGAAAACATTAAACACAAAAAATAAAAATTGTACTGACGTTTGGTAGCTCGAACATATGGAGGGCAAAAACATTGCCACGATAGGTAAGCTTAAAAACGTACATGTATGAGTGTGAGTGCTTCCAATAAAAACTTCTAAACCTTCTTCGGTCCAAGCCTGCATGATTTCTCTTTATCGTTTAAGTTAAAAGACATCTCATTGAGCTTATTGCACGAATTGAGAATACGCGGAAGATGTCGCTCTAGTAGAGTGGGATTTACACAACAAACTGTTTTTGAGGACAGGGGCTACAACATTAATAACGTTACCCAAAGTGACCATATCTGTCAGGGGGTTTTCTTCTCTTTTTAGTAATTTACACCAAAGGACGTACAAAAATCACATGTGGAAATTCATCATTGTTAATGCTCTATGTAACATCAACTTTCTCGGCTCTCTCTCTCTCTCTCTCTCTCTCTCTCTCTCTCTCTCTCTCTCTCTCTCTCTCTCTCTCTCTCTCTCTCTCTCTCTCTCTCTCTCTCTCTCTCTCTCTCTCTCTCTCTCTCTCTCTCTCTCTCTCTCTGCTCCTAGCACAAATTTTCACTTATATAAGGACCCTTATTTAGCGTTAACAATATCATATTTTGATCTGCTGGAAATGATATCATCAATACTGAAATTTGCTCTTAGCACATGGGAGGGATAATGTTTTGATGGGCGATAAGGTATCGTTTGTGAAGAGAGAGCACTATAACTCTATGAGAAGGAAATAACGTTTTATTATATTTTCATTTTTTTGGTTTCTCACAATGCCTTCAGGAAGTGAAAACGAACAATATTTACTCACTACTTTTAGTTGTATGTCCATCTGCCTGTCTTTTTTTATTGGATATAATACTCATAATAATTTTTTTACGTTAAACTTTTCGCTTTGGCTTAAAGATTACGCAAAAAGCTTGTCGATTAAAATACAACAACAACAACAACAACAACAACAACAACAACAACAACAACAACAACAACTAAACAAAGCAAAACAACAACAACAACAACAACAACAACAACAACAACAACAACAACAACTAAACAAAGCAAAACAAACAAAACAATCCTTTTACATTTGAATATCCAGCAGATCACACAGACATAATATTGGCAACCACTTTTCTATCAGTGTATCTCTCTCTCTCTCTCTCTCTCTCTCTCTCTCTCTCTCTCTCTCTCTCTCTCTCTCTCTCTCTCTCTCTCTCTCTCTCTTTTTGTTCCGGGTACTTAACTTACACACTATGTAGTATGTTCTAAATTCTGGAAAATATGCAGGTTCCAACGGTTTCACTCTTTCAATTTAGTTTAAGTCACATGCTTTTAGACTTCAGTCGTTACAAATAAGGCGCTTTACGCAGATAACTTTAACAAAATAAAAAAAAAGAATCGCAACGTTAAGGCCTAGCAAATGTATGTTTAATATTATATTTTAACCGCACGTCTGCAGTTTTTTACGTTTTGCGTCGCATATTATGAACTTGACAAAGACCTTTTCCAATGCCACACAATTTTTTTCTTTTCTCTTTTTCTTCATTTCTAGTACTGTGAAAAAAGGCCACTCTAAACTTAAGATATTCCATCACGCAAAATAATCAGCATAACCTTTTTATCATATTATTACGTTACAAAGAGACAACCAGCCCCCCTAAATACACTCTAATGAGATGAAATGGTTTTTTTATTTGAGCTTGTTAACGAAATAATCAAATTATATCGTCTGAGGTATCTGGTCTTGTCCCGAAATTCATTTAGGTTTCCATAGTTTATTTTTTCCAAATGAAATTACTGATAGACAGTCATCTAGATCTGCGTGTGTTTAAAAGCTTTGTCCCTTTAAACAACACAAACACTTTTTCCATTTAAAAATGTTTTCCTGATATTGTTCGCCTTGACTTCTTTTAACGAAGCGAGATTTGCCATTGGGTTTAAATAAATGCAGAATCGAGTCACAACGCCTATATCTTCTGTCCTGCAAAGTGAAAACCATTATATCTTGTTTTCATGAAATTAGATGGGCTACTGCTTCAAAAAATTAGTTAACATCTTGGAGGCTTCATTCATTCTTCACACCAAGGAGCAAGTGAGAGGAAAAAACATGGCTATGGCGATCGCGGTAAAAAGAGGGTAAGATATAGAAAGATTGTAGGTTGGAAGAGATAGATAGATAGATAGATAGATAGATAGATAGATAGATAGATAGATAGATAGATAGATAGATAGATAGACAGAGAGAGAGACAGAGAGAGAGAGAGAGAGAGAGAGAGAGAGAGAGAGAGAGAGAGAGAGAGGGGGGGGGGTGCGGAAGGAAGAAAAGTAGACATGTAAAGCAAAATAAGGTAGCCTGTACCAGTTTTAGAGAAGATCATAATTTAAAACGGATAAAAAGATCATAATTTAAAACGGATAAAAATATAACAACGGGCAGCTAAAGAGCACACTCATTGGGAAAATTATATAATTATTTATTTATGATGCGCAAATCACAAGGGCATACAAAATTAATGATGGAGCAGACACATAAGAAAGCAAAACGGCTAAAATGAAAACCCTGCCTGTTCTATTTTTACGGACTAGAATTGACAGGCGTGGTGAACGGTGCTTCCAAACATGATGAACATGAAAGCCAAAGTGAGATAGGAGAGGAGGTACGACTAGTAGAGAGCAAACGTTAATGTCGCTATTGTGCATAAAGATGATTTGTATTATTATAGAAACACCTTGAGATTACTTTAACTCAAGTTTCCAGCTCGAAAGCATCAATAGTTAAACAGGATCTGTGATAAGTTTGCGTGCCATTTGATTTTGAGAAGACTTCAAGCTTTGTATAAGTGACCAAAAAAAAATCATTACCAGTGTCCTAGTTCCGAGCCTGCCACATCAACCGTTACATTTCAAATCTTGAAAATGGGGAACCAAGTGCTCCGTCGCGGTGTAGAATAAATTTCGGAGTTCCTATCTGACGTCATCTAGACTAAAATGTATACCTGAGATTTCGAACTTTAGATGGATGCAATGTTTGAAATAAATTCTTAAACACACACACGCACACACACACACACATATATATATATATATATATAATTATATATGATAACTATACGTGAATTCTTAGCCTAACTCCTTAGTCTTTAGTTTGAGAAATATAAAAAAAACTCTCCGCATATTCTATTTTGCTTTGCATTGCTACAACACATAGAATTTCCTATACCGACAACACGACCCCTTGTTTCTGTTGGTCTATGTAAGGCTTGCGGCTAATCCTTCTCTTGGATCATATTATCGCTTATTGAAACAGATTTTCCTCCACGCAAGGAGTAGGTTTAAACCATTCTTTTTTTACTTTGGAATTTTTTTAATTGTTGAAATTTTTGTCCGAGTCAAAAATTTAACCTTAGAGTTATATTTTGGTCTGCCTTTATAAGTCTTTCTATCTTAATCATTTAGTGAATAGTATAAAGGATATTTATGTCCAATATTGTTTTGTATCGATTGTTAACAGCAGTTTTCTTTTGATCAATAGAAAAAATATCTAATGCGTAACATGAAAATACACCTCGCTTGGGAGACACGATGAATTAGATCAAAACTTTTTTTTTTTTATTGAAGAACAAATTTGATAATACTTGCTTTTCATTTTTCTTCACGTCCAACAGTTTGATTTTGAGACACCTTTTTTTTCGCAAATAAAGTTAATTTTTTTTATACAACTGAAGAATCTACCGGTTACTTCAACATAATTGAGGCTATGCTCATGAGAAAATTTCAGTTCAGTTAAGATTGCGTGCCTAAGTTTATCAAATACCAGTTTCAATCGTTTTTGAGGATCATCAGACTCACACGGTTTTCTGAATGGAGCCATAAATGAGCACGAATACGATACAAATCAAAGTCACATGCTTGGACTGATGAACACGAGTCAAATCCGAATAGCGTGAGGCGACATCTTGAGATGGAACCAAGTGTGATCCAACTCGTAATTAAGATTGGTAGGAATAGTATGAATGATTAGATATGAGAAGGTCGGAGTGGGGCTGGAAAGGAAGCAATTATTGCAGAAAAACTAAGGGATGAAGAAGTTGTGCTCCCGATAGCAAACATGCCAAATTTAAAAAGAGTAGGAAAAATACCAGATATTAAATAGCCGGTACTTAAAGTGCAGATAAATTTCAGATTTTAGACTCGAACTAGAACCTTTATAAACAATTAAATGGAATGTTGGACAAATGTTTGTCATGGCAAAGAGAAAAGCAGATACCTACAATTGCTTTCAAGTAATAATGAAAGCCAGATTTAATTTAATAAAGTGCTTTGGAGGAAAGAAAACATGAGACTATCTAATTCAGAAAAACAAGAAGTAAGATAATAATAATGTGTGGGCATGTGGGTGACATATAGCCTTTGTCAAGTTTACACAAGGTTTCAATCTTCCTTTTCTCTAAATCAAGTTTTGTTTTTGTTTATTCATACCCTTTGTGGTTCTCTTTGCTCGTGTTGTTCTCGTTATCATGCTTGTACTTTCTCTCACTCTTTCCCTTTGTTTTGTCACTTCTTCATCTTCTTTTCTTGTTTTGCTGTTACTTTTTTGTCTTTTGTCTCCGTATCATATAAAAATAAGAGCTATCAATTTCAAAAATGCTAAAGAAAAACCAGAAAAAATGTGCGACTGTAGAGACAAAAACGCATGTGCACTCAAAGCCCAGTGCCTCCAAAAAGGAGTTGTATGGAAAGCAACCATCCAACAAAAACCTTAAACAGGGAATGAATTGAAAACTTGATTTTAGCAACATACATCGAGCTTCAAATTACATCATAAAATGCCAACCACAACATTCAGTGAGCATATTTGGAACTTAAAAAATGCCGACATAGATAACAATATGTCCTGGGACATTGTTGAAAAAGCCCAAGCATATTCGACCACGACAAGAAGATGCAACCTCTGCACCGTAGAAAAATTTCATAATCTCAAAGCAAAATGAACTTTGAATAAAAAAAGAGAAATGTTTATGTCATGTCCCCATAGGAAATACAAAAGTAACGAAACGATGAATAAACAACATATTATGATCGAGTAGGAAACCAAACAACCCTTACTCACACCTGATGAGAGCGGAGGACAAACAACAACCAAGTTCTCCGCAACACATGTGTAGTGTAACCTAAAAGAATATGGTAGGATCTTTTACTCCTATTATTAATAGCGCCCATGTTTGAGCACCCTCATTAATTATTCACGTTAATAATTACTTTAATCTTCAATACGTGTCTTTATATATATAGAATATATAGTTTGAAGATTTGATAAGAGTGCTCAACTGTGGGAGCTTTTCATAGATATAGAAGATCTTACCTTAAATTCTCTTCATACGACACTGGTGTTTCAAGCGGAGGACAAAGGAGCTGCATGCAGAATATGAAACAAATAATTTCTAGCCACAACAAAACAGTTCTTGAATCAACAAAGATAAAAGAAAAACATGGAAAAACTTGCAACAGCAGGGATAAAAAATACTACCCGCTCAAAAGCCAGTGCCTCCAAAAGGGAGTGGTATACAAGGCAACTGTCGAACAGAAACTCTCGAAAAAACAGGACACTTACATAGGAATAACAGAAAATGAGTTCAAAACTAGATGCAACTAGCATACATCGAGCTTTAGACTCAACTACAAAAAAGACACAACTTTGAGTGCATTCGTATGGAAACTAAAGGAATCAAAAACTGAATAGATCTACCACTTATCATGGGATATAATCGAAAGGGCGCAGCCATATTTAGCAGTAACAAACAGATGCAACCTATGCAAAGCAGAGAAATATTTCATTCTAAAAACAAAACTAAGCCTCAACAAAAGAAGGGAAATCTTCTCATCGTGCCCCCACAGAAACTGAGGAAGAAGCATTTGCTACAAAACTTTCAGTGGCCCGGAAAAGAAAAACAGTACAAGGTCGGAACGGCAATCGAACACACCTCAGTCATACCCGAAGAGAGCGGAGGACAAGCGATACCTTTGTCCTCCGCTTGAAACACCAGTGTCGTATGAAGAGAATTTAAGGTAAGATGTTCTATATCTATCTATCTATCTATCTATCTATCTATATATATATATATATATATATATATATATATATATATATATATATATATATATATATATATATATATATATATATATACACATGTATATAAATCTTGTTTAGGAAGTACAAAATCAGAAAAGAGTTAAATTTTAAGATTAAAGGATCTAAAATAAATTAAGAAAAGTCTGGATCACTATAATTTGCTATACAAGTGTTTCGGTTGTTTTCATCTCCTCAGGCGAATAGTATTATTTTCGGAACATATTTTCGAGTGGATGTTTCTTGCGGTGTCGACATTGGGAGAGCATCTTATTTCTTTTTTTCAGGCTTGGTTTTTTCGTAAGAACGAAGAACTTTTAAGCTATGTACAGATTGCATTTTTGTTCTTTTAGTTGAGGAAAGCCTCGCTTTGCAAAAATTTTGACTCGAACTGATCTGTTTTGGATTGCTTTAATTTCCGTATATGTTCGCTACGGGTCGTTTCAGATCGCTTACGTTCTATTCTGAAGCTGGAAGCGTGTTGGTTTTACTTATCTGTAAAGTCGTTTTCCGTAATTCCTTTGCAATAATCTAATTGTCTATAGTTTTTGTGCTTTTTGGCTTGGTAAACTACGCTATTTTCTAAACATTTTCCTTTTTAAAGGCAAGTACTTTTATATCTGCAGTAATATCATTTTTGGACATTCTTTTCATCTTTGTCTGCGTTGTAAATTTTCTGCTTATGACTGTTTATTACTTCTTTCATGTTGCTCCTACAGCTATAACTTAATTTCATTATGTTTTTATTAAAGATTTGATGGAGCTTGCTGTTACTCAGGAAACATGTATTAAGGAGCGTGAAGAATTTTTTTTAACCGATGTCGGAAGTGACGCCCATGCTGTATGGAGGGCTGAACTAAGTTGTGTGTCTTTGCATGGCGTTACTTTACTGCACCAACATCTTAACCCCATATTGTTAGATGAGCAAACAAGACCACGAGCATCTTATTCACGGAATTCTAGCTCTAGATAGTTCAGAGTGGTAGCTTATTTTTCAGTTATTGTCTCTTATATTAATGAAAAAATTGACAGCTGTCCTCCTGACTCTACTAAAAGTTGATTTTTACATACTCAACAAACTCCTCATGTGGATACGCTGTGCTAAGTTGAGCCATTCATAAATGGAAAACATAAACGTGTACTGATAAGTTTTGTTTAACTATTGAGATAAACGGCAGGGAACAGGAGCAAGGGTAATTCAGTAGGTTTTCGATTGCCGCAACCTCATAGACGGGAGAGCCGAAGGCTGCTGGACTCTCGCTCAGGCTGAAAATTGGTTTCCCGTTTTATCCAGGGAGCAAGGATAGTTTCCAGGATCGAAGATTCCGTTATAGCAATGATGGCTCGCTCGAGTTGTCCGAGGTCCTGTTACAGGAACTGTTTGGAAGAAAATCGAGAGTGTTGAACCGAGAGCTCTTGAAATAGTCGTACAGATGTGGCCTTTTTTTCTCTTCCTAAGTCTTTTGAGGGTAAGGTATAGTGCTCCTAAAAAAAAACGATTGATATTTTGGTATACAGAAAAAATTCGTGATGACAATGGAAGGAAAGAAACATAACTGTCTGTGCTGACTAATTGACAAACAAATTTGAAATGTTTAGAAATAATATATATGAAGATAAGTTGGAATATATATAGCAATCATAAAAAAGTAAATAAAAAAAAGAGATTAGCATCATAAGTCCGATGATGACAAATTACGCTTGAAAAAAAAATGACTCCGCCCAAGACCAATTTAATCTACATCGATAATATTAATGCGGTGCAATTATCTCCGAAGCCATCGCCTTCCGATCAATTCGCTTGTTGAACTAAGAAAATAAACCTGAAAAAAGCTGTTACTTTATATTTAGTTCATTCATATCACCTGTAACAAAGTGATATTGATCATTCGCTATAGATGCAATCATATTCTACCTTGTGTAGATAAAGGCAATATACTCTAGTTGGGTTTATAGAAAAACAATAAAAGACTGTTTGGAAAGTACAAAACACAATCTACATTAAATCTAGTTATTCAATTTTTGATGCCATAACCATAAAAACAGTTCTATAAGTAAAAAACGTCATCGTTACTCCCCCACAAACAGCCAACCACTATCACCACCACCACCTTACACTCAAAACCCATGTGAGATAAATTGCAAATTTTGATATGGAAGATAAACAGGTTTTAGAAATTTTCCGAATGAAGGTTAAACGAAGTTACCCAAAGAGTGGGGAGGGCGGGGGGGATATCTCATTGCCTTCCCTGTTCTCTGATAAGGAAGCTTTAATCGGTCAGGTAGAAAGAGGAAGTTCATACAGCTGAGCCAGCTCCACTGAATGCACTGAGCAACAATCATTTTTACACCTGGTAATAACAAGGAGTTGGCAACTCAATTACATGTCGAGGTAATGGTCTCAATAAGAGATCGTTCGTTCGGTTTGTTATTATTAAAGCATGTCTAGATTCCTACATAAGTAGAATGGCTCAGCACAGAAAACTAGAAGGGAAAGTTCATCTTGTATTACTTTTATTATTATAGTAATAGTAATAATAATGATAATAATAATAACAATAATAATAATAATAATAATAATAATAATAATAATAATAATAATAATAATAATAATAATAATAATAATAATAATAATAATAATAAGTAGTAGTAGTAGTAGCAGCAGCAGCAGCAGCAGGAGTAGTAGTAGTGGTGGTAGTAGTAGTAGTAGTAGTAGTAGTAGTAGTAGTAGTAGTAGTAGTAGTAGTAGTAGTAGTAGTAGTAGTAGTAGTAGTAGTGGTTGTTGCAGTAGTAGTAACAGTAGTAGTAGTAGTAGTAGTAGTAGTAGTAGTAGTAGCAGCAGCAGCAGCAGCAGCAGCAGCAGTGGTAGTAGTAGTAGTGGTAGTACTAGTATATATATATATATATATATATATATACACACACATTGCCTATACTATATTTTGAAATAATCAGAAGAAAACAATTATGCCAGAATTCCATTTAATCTGGCGCTCTTTTGTTTGCTTTTTCCTTTTAATTAATATTAGTAAGAAATACCCCCTTCCTTTCAAATCACCATCATTAGTATCATCATCGTCATATTCTTCTTCTTCATTGCGTTCCCGGTCATGTCAAAATTCCAGCCTCTTCAAGGAAGCTGCTGTTTTGTTCAAGGCTGGCTAGTGAGCCCCAAAGTTTTGTCATTTAGGGTACAAAGTGCGTGGCCTCTAGCAAATTTAAAAAAAAAGGACAGTCTAACAGGATGTTCTTCAATCCGCCTGATACACATGGCAGAACTGGCTTTACCGAGTTTAAAAAGATGTGTCCGGATTGAGCCATGACCAGCTCTGAGGCTGAAGATGTCTCTTTGGGATTACCTTGGCAGCTGGTGTAGGCCATCTTTAGAATGGCTGTAGGTGGGATGTTCTGCCTGCCAGGCTTTTGCCCAGGCTGTCTTGAACAGTGTCTTCATCTCCCCGTAGCTCGCTGACGGTTGGGGCTGTTCTAGTTGGCCTCCACTCTTGGCCAAACCATCAGCCACCTCATTACCCTGTATATGGCAGTGTGCAGGTATCCGCTGTCGGGTCACTTTAGTGTTAATTGACGAGAGATTTTTTTAGTATTTCATGTGTCAGCGCATCTTTATCATCTCCTTGCATTGTCTGGAGGGCAGTTAGAGAGTCCGTGAGTATGACTACGTTTCCCCGTATGTGTTTTGCTTTTATGTTTTGCAGAGCTTTATCGATGGCAGTTAGCTCTGCTTTTATATTGGTGCACGTTTCACCAGTGGCATATTGCAGTTTCTCTGACTCCCCGCTGCTTCATTTCATGTACACTCCAGCTCCATTGTTTTTAGTGGCGTCTTTTGTTGAGCCATCTGTATAGATGTGACACCACTTGGTTGAAATATAATTGTGTGAAGGATTTCTAGGGTTTTATACGTTCAACTTCTATGTAGTCCGATTTGTTGTCAATACCCGGGATGGTTGTTATGATGGAGGCATTCAAGCTATCTGTTCACCTATGTGGTATCAGTAGTTCAGGTTGGAGGGAGCTAATTTTTATGTGTTTATTGGCAATTTCTGTTGCAATGTGGTTTGGGCTGTTTCTTTCGTCATATTCAAAATGAGTATTATCATCATCAACATCATTATCATCATCCTCTTAATCATTGATAAAAATTATAACCATTCTCACGATAATATCTGTCAACATCTTCATCAAAATTATCATCACATTCTTTACTTCTTTTATCAACACTATAAAGATCATCATTTTGATCTTCGCCTGCTCCATCATCATAAAAATACAAGTTATAACTTTTTCTTTAAATACTGAACCTGTGAAATCAATCGAAAATACGATCTGAAGGTAAAGAGATCATGGTACTAAGTCTTCGGAGATTGTTCAAATACATTTAAATTAAATATTTTTCTATTTCATCTCATCACACACTGCAGCCATTACTTTTCTGCTTCTCAGTTTTCTACTATTTCTCACTGTTCCTCCCCTCCGTTTTTGTCTCTCAATATAGCTTATATCCCTAGCGCTAATTCTCTTTCTCGTCTCTGTTTTGATAATCCGCATTTATCACTCTCGTCACCTCTCACCAATTGTTTTCTCTCCAGGCATCTTCTTTACCTCTCTTTTTCCTTCGTTTCCCACAATCGCAACATCTGTACGTGCCTAAAATAAGCGACTTTTTAAGATTCCATTCATGGGACGAAAAAAAATAAAGACAAAAACTTAAAGTAAGGTTTAGGTGTGGAAGAAAGAACAAAGATATTAATAGAAACGAAAAGTTGGACTAACATTTTGCATTGCGAATAGCACTACTTTTATAGTCATGGGAAAACACTCTTAACTAAAAGGACACACCACAAAATATCACAGGATAGAACTTTTTCACAAAAAACTTATGAAATATGTTTTTTTTCAAGAGATTAAAGGATGTAGCAGTGACTTGCAAAAATGCCATACCCCGGTACACTTATTGTGATAGATCGCTGTCGATTTCTACAACCTTGGTCTCGCAGCGATAAAGTTTAATTAAAGCAGACCACAATATTTTTATAAAATCTAAGATTACATCAGTTGTGATAAACAAAAAAAATCTTAAAAATTGAGTAAGAGCTAATTATCTGAAAATATACTCTATGTAACACGTTCGAAACCACCTTTTTTTTTTTAAAAAGAAATGCCCTTGTCTTATAATCTGTCTAGGAATTAAACACTCGACATGTTGGCTATTTCAACCAACATTTGCCTCAATAATAACATGAAGATTTAGCAGCATCTTTTGCCTGGACAATGAGCCCTAAAAAAACCATCTTGTGCTGATTATCAGTTTCTATACCCATTCAGTTTTTTTTCATACTATAAAACAAAAAGTTCGATAACCTCGAACTGTATTTGGGTTAAACGGTTTAATTCGGAATTCGGATTTCCGGATGCAATAGATCTTCATTACACGCCCAACATCCTTCCGGTTCTGCCAATCGAGCCAAAAAAGCAGAAAGCTCTCTGAAATGCCTGGCCTTGACCTCGGGTAAGCGTGGAAAGTCATAAAGAATTGAACCATTCAGTACCATAAATTCCAAGTTACTGCAAAAAGCTTCGAGCACTTAAAGTTACCTTTAGCTGCTTCGTATAGTGCATACCATTATTAAATATTAGGATAAGAACATGTTTAAGTCCATCGAATTACAATCTTTGCTTTCATATAAAGCAGGCAGATTTCTATTTCCCAAGAGTAAATCATCCTCATTAGAGTCAAATACCAGGATCAATGCCTTTTCTGAAAAAAGTATCACCATTACTGATATTCTCAAAGGTAGAAAAACTCTTAGAATGTTATCACGCTGCTCTATTTCATGCGTATAAAAGTACATTTAAAATAAATATTAGAGTATTTTTAAGCCATATGGAGAAAAATTGTCGCTATCGTAGAGAGAGAAATCAAAGCGAAAGAGAAAGGATGACAGATAGAAAGAGATAGATGTATAGATAGATCAATCAGATAGAGAGAGAGAGAAAGAGAGAGAGAGAGAGAGAGAGAGAGAGAGAGAGAGAGAGAGAGAGAGAGAGAGAGAGAGAGAGAGAGAGAGAAAGGGGGGGGGGGGTTGGGGAAGAAGGAGAAATGAGAATAGCCGTGCAATATTATGAATCGCGGATCAGAAGTGTGTGCTTCAGCAAAGAAGTTTGTGTTTATCAGGTTTCTTTTTGCATCCTTTTTTTTCATTTAACAAAACATAGGCGCCTTTTAAAGAAAAAAAAAGTCAAATATATCCAACATTAAAACAAATTCGCGAAGTTATATCGAAAAATTAAAATAGGAAAACATAACCATACAGGAGAAAAAAAGAAGGTTAAACAGGGTGTCTTAAAAATATATCAGCCAAAGCAGGGGATAAGCGGCGCTGAATGTTCGAAAAAAATTAATGTTTTTAAAATGAATGCTAAAATTCGGAAGTGTTGACTTTAAGGGATTTCTGAGCGAAAAGCAAGTGAGGTTTGAAAATTTGGTGGTACACTAGGGAGTGTGAAAACTTTGCGTGAGGAAAATATTGAATCTCACTTCGACTGTAGTTAGATCTCTGCTACTTCATCTCTTAGAACGAGATGATTTAACTGCTTCCATTTTCTTGCCAAGAGAACATGGTTATCTTCTTTTGATTCTTCTTATTCTCCTTCCACACAGACCTTCTCCTCATTTTTCAGATTCTCATAACTCGTTACTCCTACTACACCGTATCCTCCTTCGTCGCAATCTTCTTCAATTTTCTTTTCTTTTTCACTTTCTCCGTTCATTTCTCTAACATGCCTAGTCCCGCCTTACTTTTCATCTTGTTAATTCCTTCTTCTCCTCCTTCTTCAACCTTTTCTTTCCTTTTTCTTTATTTTTCTTCTTCTGTTAAAAACTTTGAGAAGGATAAAACAATAAAGAGCCCAAGAAAATGAATGTTTTTGCCCAAAAAAGTTACTGTGATCTATTATTTCTACACTATCCCCTCCATAACCACCCAATGCACATGATCGTTTGAACTGGTCTTCGTAAATTCTTAAAACTAATAATGTTTGGAAAGTAGTTGGTTTAAAGATAAGATAGGATGAACGTTCCACGGAGATGGGGAATGTTTGCTTTACAATATTTGAATAAACATATCGTTATTGCAGTTCTTGTTGTACCATTGTTTATTATGTACAAAATGTCTCTAGTATTAATTTTATCTTAAGTTGTATCTCTCGCTGTCAGTATGTGTGTCAGTTTTTAACTGTTTTTCTGTCAGTCTAACCTTCTTTCATTCTGTCTCTGTCTGTCTGTCTCTCTGTTTGTCTGTCTGTCTGTCTGCCTGACTCTGTCTCTCACTCACTCTCACTCTCTCTCTCTCTCTCTCTCTCTCTCTCTCTCTCTCTCTCTCTCTCTCTCTCTCTGTTTCTGTCTTTCTTTCTTTCTTCTCCTTCCTCACTCCATATTTCGCTCGTCAGCTCTGAATTTTTAAAAGGGATAATCCCTTCATCTATCTAACAATGTTTGTATCTATTTGTCTATCATTTCGTTGACCTTTCACACATTTCATGACTTTTTTCTCGGGCAAAGAAAAATGAGACACTGCAACTTTCACAGAATATTAATGCCACAAAACAAGAGTTTTTGTATCGCCCACACAGGCAGCTTAAAAAAAACGTCTAAGCACCATTATGATTATAACGTGAAAGCCTACAGGATTAGCTCCAATCTTCCGCCGCAGTTAAACCCTGTTTCATTGATCTTTTCTTTATCCAACCCTCGACTTATAGGAACAGTGGAGTGCATAACACATCTCACAGAGTTAATATAAGAAGCAAAGCCATTTAAATCATTATTTGGTAGTGCGTGAGGAAAATTTGTGGCACACTTGAAATAAACATCAACACTTTTTTCCTTGCCTGTATACTAAAAAAAGGTAGAGTAGAGCAGTAGACTATAGGCTGTAGTAATAGACCGGTAAATTTAACGTAAATGGAGCTACGCATAAAATTTGCTTTTAAAACATTTAGGCTTACCCTTCCCAACGCCCTCTCTTTCAAATTATTTACTGACCACAGGTTTTTTAACTTCTTTTCTACTGTCTCGAATCCTCCTAGAAGTACTTCACCGACTATGGTCCACTTTGTATAACTACTCTCAACTTTCATGAACACACTAATAAAGATATAAATTAATAGCAACGCATCATATTCGCTCCTTCTTTTCTTCATTCTGTGGTACTGCATGTAATGTTTCCTTCTGTGTCTTGTTTAAAAGTCTCATAATCTTCATTCACTTTGTTCTGTTTGTTGCAATAGATGGGTTTCTCACGCTTACACCTCTACTCTGTCCAATTATTTTATTGAGCCCAATCCTTTCACTATCTATGTGTCTTTATCTATGTAATAATATTCTTATGCCCTCTATCTTTTCTCATGAATCCAATCTATAACCCTCAATTCTTAACTTCTCTTCTCTCTCGTTTTCAGTACTTCTCTCCCTTTGAAAAAATGTATCTTACCATAAATCTATCCATTTCGTATCTTTGTTTTTATTTATCCATTATTCCATCCGTGTAATTGCCTTTATCTAAGAAAATATTCTTGTTCCTTCTATCTTTCCATCTTAAACTCCATCTCCTTACTCTCTCTCTCTCTCTCTCTCTCTCTCTCTCTCTCTCTCTCTCTCTCTCTCTATCTATCTATCTATCTATCTATCTATCTCTCTTTTCTCTTTCTCGCTTTCTCCCCCCCTCTCTCTCTCTCTCTCTCTCTCTCTCTCTCTGGCGGTTCCACTTACCTATCTTCTTTGAACAAATTTGTCTAACCATCAATTTATCTTTAAAATGTGTATATACAACAACTGCATTCGAAATATGCATGTTGCGTGGCCTAACATGTATCTAAGATTATTAAGAAACCAGAACTTTAACTATTGTGTTACTTCAAACTTTCAAGATATACTTATTTATAATTTCTTTAATCTGCCTGTTTAAGGCTTTACCTTCATCCTCTCGTTTTCTCTCATGGTCTTACTATCTCCTTTCTCCTTTCCTTTGCTCTCATTCTCTCTCTCTCCCTCCCTCATGCTCTTCCTCTTTCCTCTATAGTTCATATATAAATTTATCATCGATCTAGAGGTCTCCCCTATTACGTTAAAAAATCTATATTAGTTGTTTTCTGTTTAATAATCGATAAATTGATCTGCCTTTCAATTGTTCGATTTAATTATTCTCCTTTTTCTATCTCCCCCCCCCCCCCCCTCATAAAGCAGAAGTCAATCAATCTCCATTTTTCCATTTAGGGTTTCCTGTTTTATTCTCTTTTGATTTAGCTGTTCTCATTTTTTTGCGCAATAATGTATTCTAAGATTATTTGTGACGCAGTATACGATTTTTTTGAGTACACATCATAATGTTGATATTGCAATAATATGCTTTCGGTTCAATTTCCAAGAACAGAATACAGATTTAATTGCATTGCTTCTTATAAATACATGTATACGGTTTCAAGTCTGTCTAAGCACTATGTCTACATATGCATCAAGAGTAAAAAAAAGTTGTTACCTCATACTGCAGAAAAATTTAAATTGTGCAATAAAATTTAATAACAACAATGTGATGCTCTAGATTTAGCTTTAGTACATTTTGCTATTTCAATCATCTTTTGAAAGTTACTTCTGAGATGATAGTATCAACAACAACAAGAACAACAACAACAACAACAACAACAACAACAACAAAAATAACAGTAATAATAATAATAATAATAATAATAATAATAATAATAATAATAATAATAATAATAATAATAATAATAATAATAAACAAGGACTCAGCAAGAAAGCCTAACTATATCCAATATTATATAGTTTAATCAATCTTGATTTGAAATAAAACTATGATCCAGATCTGTTTATATAGCGGGCTTGAAAACTTGCTGTAAGTACCTGAGCCCATCAAGATATCCAATTGAAGGACCATTGGTGAATATCTTGCCTAAATGTAGAGCTTACACAGAATCAAGCCTTTCCTAAAGTGCATTTTCTAGACTTTTTATGTGTATCAATTTAAATTCGTACAATAAATACAAGCGTTATGATTAGGTATATTTTTTTTTTATAAAAATCAGAATAAATTAGACTTTTCCCAATTTACAAGAAGAAAACTATGAGAAATACCTTAATACGACTATAAAAATAGCTCGACCAACACTTCTTGCGAGGGAGAGAAAAAAAAAGAGAGAGAGAGAGAGAGAGAGAGAGAGAGAGAGAGAGAGAGAGAGAGAGAGAGAGAGAGAGAGAGAGAGAGAGAGAGAGAGAGAGAGAGAGACAGACAGACAGACAGACAGACCGACAGACAGACAGACAGAGACAGACAGACAGACAGAGAGACAGAGAGAGAAGGGGGGGGGGGGAGAGAGAGAGAGAGAGAGAGGGAGGGAGAGAGAGGAAGGTAGAGAAAGAAAGAGAGAAAGAAGGAACATGTCAATTGTGTTTTATTTTTGTAAGATTTCATGTATGAGAAGTATGAAGAAGCTATATTCCAACAGTTTTGATAGGGTCATATGAATTTCCAAAAGTGGAAAAAAAAAAAAACTTACTTCAAAAATTAAAGTTGTATAGCATTGATGATATATACAATTAAATGGCTAGTAATTACATAGGTGGAATTAGGCACAACTTTATGTGAGAGTACCGGAGATGTGGAGCATTGTAGAAATTGTTATGTTTTGGAAAAAAATCGTATCGCCTAAAGTGATGTTACCGATTTATTGCAGGATCAATTTTTCCTTCGAGTCAAGTTTTATCCGAAGAGGCAAAAATATCAACGCTAGTATTTTTCTTTGGTAACCCCTGGCATGATCCCATACTCTCGGCAAACTTAAGTATAGGGTAGAGTATAGGCAGTCGGGTAGAGTGATCTTCTGCTGATCTTGTCTGCGTGTGACGAGAGCAGCAGGAGAACCAGTAACAGGAAATCTGCCCTGGAGCCAACAAAAGGGACCCTCAGTAAACGCCCTGAGCGCAGGGATCATTAGTGCTGCAAAGTTCGGATTCCCCTGCTTTCTCTATTCGCTTCTGATTACTTTTTAAACCACAAAGTACACGAATGGAAAGCAATAAATTACGGGAAGGAAAAAATATGTCGCAACAATGCTCTTAAAAAAAAAAAAGACAAGCACGGAAAGCTTTATTACCATGATGGCAGAAAAAATAGATGCGGCAAGGCGAGTTCATTTTTATTGAAAAGAACTGCGCAGTCTAATAGGCCTCCTATTCAAATAAAAAACTTGATGAAAATGAACCCCAGTTTTCAAGAAGCACAGATAAACGGAAACATACACTGCGAGAATTTAAGGTAAATGCTTCTTACGCTTCTGGCCTCCGAGCGATCTAAAAGGCTTCTTGTAAATCAAAGGTAGCATTAATATCTCCAGCTAGCGCTTAAGTTAGCGACTGCAAAACACTCGAAATTCCACGGTGTAACCCAATGGAGGATGTTAACAATACTGATATATTAATGCGCAGTAAATCATGCACAAAGCTTTCCATCCCTCAACAGAATCTTTCATACCTATAAATCAAGACCGGTATCCTTGTTTAAAAAATATAAAATGTACATACAAACTAATGGTCTGATTTTTAAACAATTTTCCATTTAAAGTATTTGTTTCCTACAAGTAAATTATGTATACTTTAAAAACTGCTGTAAATTAATTTCTTCATGATTTTTCAACATTAGTGCAAAATGATTCAAAATGACTGTTTTGCACCTGAACTTAACAGTAAAAAAAAAAGAAAACAAGAAGCCATTTCCGTAACCATCATAGCTCTATTGAGGTCCCCAATGACAAAGTACCAAAAGAGGAAACTGCAAGATGTACTGTGCCTCCTGAAAAAAAAACATTGCTATAACGTAGCAAAAGATTTCATTTTTTTCAGTGAGGTCATCTATTTCTATACTTGATAAATAGGTTTCATTCTATACCTAGATAAAATATCCGACCTTTTCTCGACTGCTATGCTAAATTCCATATTAACTTTTTTTAAATTTAGATGATCAGAAACCATTCACAGCAGCGGCACCTTGGTGAATTTACATAAATGTATAACTTTGTTTCTCTGATATGTGTAGACCCATCGTAAAACCTTATTCAGCGTGTAGGTTTTAATCCATTGTAAAAATGATGCTTTTCTTTCTTTCAAGGGCGATACAGGGTGATTCTGCTAAAGAAAGATTAAACAATTTTTAATTGAAAGAAAGCTTTAAATGCTTTCTTACGGTGGCCTTGCATTCTTAAGTTTTCTAAATATTGCATTTCTTGACGTTAATATAACTTTGAAAATCGTTTCCCTGAACTATTATAGTATAATACAGTATAGAAGAATAGCTATAGACCATTGATTCCTTGTAGTATCCGCAAAATATAACATTATGAAGATCCAGATGGAGCTAACCCATGGGACGCATGTGCCTGCGATTAAGTTGATTGCTACAGATATCTCTATCAATTTAACCTTGCATAATCTGGCAACAGGAATAAAGTTGATCCTTCCGATAAATGTAGAAAATTGAAAAACAATTCCATCTCACGCTAAGAGGTATGCTTGTTTTTGTGCAAGATTTTTTTAGTGTTATTAAGAAAGGTAAAAACAATTTACAGCCGATGGTAACATAATAAGTTCCGATGTAGCCAATGCAATTATCTATTCCAGTCGTTATTCAAGCACAGAGAGAGCGAGAGAGAGAGAGAGAGAGAGAGAGAGAGAGAGAGAGAGAGAGAGAGAGAGAGAGAGAGAGAGAGAGAGAGAGAGAGCTTTATTCCATTGTGAACTTGGTTTAGGGGGGCTACTTTCTCTCATCCTGAACACAGAACATTTATACCTTATATAGGAATGTTCATAATTTCGTTAATCATTTTCCTTCTTGACTTACTAGACCATTTTTTTATTCAAAGGTCAATGGCATTGGTTCACAGTCACAAATCAGCCTGTATTTCTTTCTTTCAGTCAACCAAACAATCTAATAATTATTAATCACACATCTTTCCCCAATTTTTAAAATATTTCTCTCAAGTTCAGTTCTGCACTTTTCAACAATTTCCATTGTCTCCAAATGTATTTTTGAATGTAGGCCTATATAAAAATCAGGTGTATGTATGTATGTATGTATGTATGTAAGTAGGTATGTATGTAAGTATGTATGTATGTATGTATGTATGTATGTATGTATGTATGTATGTATGTATGTATGTATGAATGTATGTGCGTGCGTGTGTATGTATGTATGTATGTTTGTATGTATGAATGTACGAATGAGTGTAGTTATTTACGATTGTCACTTCATCTTTTCTCGGCCTTTTTCTCACTTTCATTCTTTATCTAATATTTTAAAATGTTCTGAAGTTACCCTGCCAAACCATACGTTATCCCGCTTCTCCCAACATCCCCACCCTTAAAAAAAGGATCTAAAACCCATCTCATGTCGAAAATGAGGGGCAATTACATCTCCTAAGATCTCTTCGCGCGTCGCCGAATTCGGTCGATTTCTACAGGATAGTGAAACTAGGAGCACATCTTTGAGAAAATGGACGCTTTTGAGAGCCTTAAGCATCTTTCATGCCAACGCTGAATATAACGAGATAGAACCAAAAATTTTTATGAGAAAAAGGCTGCGAAAAGGATGCGTTTTAGACAGATAGATAAAAAGAAAACTACCATTTCTAGATTAAAAATAAATAAAATACTTAATGGAAGAGGGTGCTTTAGGTGACAGTCATGGGAACAGTTTTTTACAAGTATCAAGGAATGATAAAAACACTCAAAAAACACATGAACTCCTAGGTTTCAAACTCCATTTTAGGCTTAGCTTAACTTCATAATAAAAGAAAGGCTTAGAACTATTTTGGATTCAAGCACACTAACGCAGAGAGTAACTTTGGAATAAGCCGATATGAGTGACATGTTTTTAAAAAATGTACCGGATTAAATAAAATACTCACATCCACCAGCCCCCTAATGACTGTCCTATTGTCCATGGTAAAGGAGCATAGCTAATTGTCTTCTAATTCTTTTCACTCTAACAATTTTTATCCTACAAACGACTAAGGAAAATTCAACAGGACTAAAGTTGATAGTTCTGGACCTAAATTAAGATGGTTTCACTAGACTTATGAAAAAATTGAGTCTTTTTTAACTGACACCCTATTGGTCGATAGGGATCATACATGTAGCAAAATCCGGTAAAAAGCTAACATTACTGGATCTCCTCCGCCACACAAGGCATCGAATATATACCAAGAGTTTCGCCTCATTAAGCATATTTCGGCAACTTTTAAAAACGCGAAATTATTTAAAAATTCAACATCATTAAATGTGTCACTCAACACTAACTTTCAAACTGTTACCATAATTATGCCAAATCCTGCAGACCGGAATTAGTGGTAGAGAACCCGCCCATTTTTTTTTAATCATTGGGAATATCATTACAGCAAAGAATAGAATGAGGAAGCTACGCCTCTTTGTTGACAAGGTATAGAAAAGTTTGAAATAAGTAAAAATAAAAGGCTGCATTGTTTTTGAAACCCAAGTTTCCGCAAAAAAAAATTTTTTATATAGAGACCTTTAACTTAAATATATATTTTAACTAGTTGATCCGTCAATCATTTTTCGGTAGAGGCCCATTGAGTAAAAACAATTAGGTGTCAGTATTTTGGGTTTTCACTTTATAAGACCGGTACAATTTGATCAATGTATTCTATATTTTGACAAATGTATGAAATTGTTTCAAGCCGCTACCCTAAAAAATTAGGCATCGATGGCATAGTTATTCTAAAAAGCAGGGTATACCTCGCTTGGTCGCATATGAAGTGAAAGATGGCAAAAAAAAACCTTTGGAGAATATGATATATCTTAAAGTATACGAACAGCACTGATATAAATGTTTCGTAAATTTTGAAATGTTTGTTTTAACAGAAAGCGAAAATTTATAGCAATAAAAATAGGCCTATGTAATTGAAGATAAATCTGCATAGTACAATAAGCGAGGCAAAAATTAAGATTGAATTAAGCAACAATTCGCAAACAAATATTAAACCCGAAACAAGATCGAAATATATGATTTCAAAATAAGCATGATCTAAAATTGTTTGACTTTTATGACTAACCTGAACGTTTACATTTATTTTTCTACCACCATTGATTCCTACCAGAAACACAGTCGACGAAATGAATTGTCGATTTTATGATAAATAAGAATAAAGACAAACATTTAATTGCAGCTATGCGAGATTAATCGAGAAAATCATTATTCCACGACTAACCTGAACGTTTACATTTATTTTTCTACCACCATTGATTCCTACCAGAAACACAGTAGACGAAATGAATTGTCGATTTTATGATAAATAAAAATAAAGACAAACATTTAATTGCAGCTATGCGAGATTAATCGAGAAAGTCATTATTCCACGAATGCAGATTCATTAAGTAATGACAACCAACATCATTTCAACTACTCTATACTGGTTGACAAAAGATATTGTTTTAACAAGTTTACAGATGATGCTAGTAATTCATTGAAAAACTCATTTTACTGAGTCTTCCTCATCTTTAAAAACCTGGAAGATATCAATGTGAGCTCGCAATGTTATTAGTGGAACGTCTACTTCATTATAGCACGGATATAGATCAATGTGATAAAATGTCCGCTGAATAGGAAATGTTTTATCTCGATCCTTCGTCATGGACATTCTAGGGAGAAGTACAAAATCCTCAAAAGAATCACAAGCTCTTTTTTCGTGGCTTTTCCTGAATGAAAGAAAATCTCATGCTCATCGAGTAAACTTATAAATTATCTCCTCCGTGAAGGAGGAATTTGCGTCAAGTATTTTTTCCTTGATTTTTATAGCTTTTCAAATCCGATAAAAATATCCTTTACCCTGCAATAATTTTAAAGATGAAAATTTCATTTGCTTGCAAAAATAGTTGGTTTTATTTTGTGCTACATATATGATTTGCTATCGATCCAAATGAGTATCATTAGCTTATGTACTGAAAAACAAATTATTATTGTGCAGATGAATATTACGAAATTATATCTTCAGAAATAACTGATTGCTTAATATAAAAAAAGAGCTGGTCTTGCTGTGCAGAAGTACGGAGTTGGAATTCTGAATTGGGCATCGGTTATTGTTTTGGGATCTATTTTAATTAGCTCTATCCTAAGGCTTGAGGAGAACGTAAATGTCCCTGTAACTAGAATTTACAGTGACATGATTAGCCGTTGTCTATGGACCTGCAAAAAAGCAGTGGCATTTCCTCTGCTTGAGGCATTAAGTTTCGGCGCTAAAAGGGTAATCGCCTGGAGAAGGAGCAGGGTTCGAGCCAACCAAACAGCCAAGCATGTCCTATTTATTCCGGACAGCTGTGTAAAATCATCTTCAAACCGACTGAAAAGGATGGTTGATTTACGACAACCTTGTTTTAAAAAGAAAATTTCATTTTATCAATGTAACACCGTTAGCATAGTTTGAATTAAATTTACAGTCGATAAAACTATAGCTATAATATAAGCAAACAAGTTCTTTATGCAGTGTTCTTTTATTTGTTGAGGTGCCAATCCTGGAACATACATGGACAATCAAAGTTTTCCAATTTTCTCTGATGTAATGACAGTTTTAAATGACATTGGTTTTTGCTGTGCTTCAGTCTTCGTTGGATAAAAAAAGGATGTAAACTGTCCAGATATTTTACGTTTGTCTCTATGGATTACCACCTTTACATTTTTCATGTATATTCCCACCAAGTGCTAGCTTTTCTGACCTATCATTTTTTTAAGGTTCATGACTTTCAGACTCTGGGATCGGGACAAAATTGAAAAAAA
>JAWDGP010000750.1:972500-980000 GCA_033675545.1 Elysia crispata | reverse complement strand
TTTATCCATAATGTTGGTCTCTTTTCAGGCTGATGGTTAGGCTAAACTCGTTACAGGCTTCTGAAAGCGTGTGACCAGTAAACCCTGACAAAAAATTCGGAGTGGGTCCCCACAGGCGGCTGGGGGAACATCGTGAAACCTTCTGTCAACTCCTGCACCTGCGATGGAACCGACCGAATCGGCTCGTCCTTTCTGCTGCACAATACCAGCAGCGCCAAGAGGGGGATCCTGGCGACTGGGCACTCCAGGATATTGATATTCCCCGCCCAGGCCTGCATATAAAGAGGTCACTCTAGCTTTTTTGACTTAGCGTAGGCACAGTGCAGAGTGCAGTAGTCTACCGTTTATAAGTCCAGGCTCGATGGAGTAGAGCCGGGCGCCTGCCTAAAGACGGAGCCAGCCCTCGGACAACAACGCCACAACCTGCTAGCTCCATTAGGTGCTTCCTATATCTCGTTGTTTGAGAACATAATTATGATTGTGCTGGTTACGACCTTTAGACCTTCAATCATATCGGATCCCACATCGCCCGGCCTGGCCGTAACAAGCAGTCATCATGTGTTAGGACAGTTTACTTCCGTTTCCAATAACAGATGTGAACCGGTCTCACAAGTCAGCATTATGAGAGGTCCTTTTATGAAACTTGGACTGTGTCGACTGTCAGCTTAGGTTGGCCCTGGTTTCAAACTTTAAATATTTATTTCATTTCTAAAGAATGTCACGAGAGGCATATAAGTTACTTCTTAGCGCGCATACCAGAACATACTGTTACCCAACGTCGGGGCCCAGCAGTTAAGATGTTGAGAAGTAAAACAACCCGTCCATCTCGTGACGTATGGAAGTCTATCCTCACAGTTACTTCCGTCGTCGGCGTTAGATCATCTTCGGACTCGTCTTCGCTCAGGATTCATTTCTCTCATTTCTAATTTATAGAATGTATAGAACTCTGGTATTCGGTTGTTGAAATTTTCTAAATTTTACTGATATATACTATCTCTTTTCCAGTTGACTGGATTAGATCAAATTTTTAGGGCTAAGCATGGCTGTGATCCAAGAATATTAAAACATGATTTTAAGATTCCTACAAAGATTAAAAATCAAATAAGCGATACACCACTACCAGACAAGAGAGTACCAAATGTTGAGAGAATATATATATATATATATATATATATATATATATATATATATATATATATTTATATCAATAAAAGTGGCACATTTTTCTACAATGTGATCCCTGTGTTTCAATGCATCACACTAACTCCTCCCAAAGTTTGCTGGTTTAAACTATGAAAATTATTGAAATGTCAATAGAAAATTCGGACACCACAGTAGGACACAGATGTTCGGAGTGGTGAGCAAAAATAATCGTGGGATCAGAATCTAGCATAAGGACAAAAGCTCTTGCTACCTCCATTTGGCTTGATTGGGCCAAAATTTAGCCTCTTCCCACTTATTACACTGACTCCTCTCCACGGTGGCTCACAGCCTTGATTACTATTAAGATTATAGGATAAGCACGTGACTAGCGCAAAGTTTGAAAATAATAAAGGAGACATTTTGTGGAATTTAAAACGAGTGTTTGAAATGTATCAAATGTACATTATCTGAACTGCAAACATGGATCTCACCAACTCCGTTATTCTTTCGCAATTTTCTTGGTAACTATGCAATCAATTGACTACTTAAAGGAACATAGGTGTGCAAATTCATGTCAGAAAAAACAAAAACAAAAAAAAACAAAAAAAAACAAACAAACAACAACAACAAAAAATAAAAAAAAACCAAAACAAGGATATTGTACTAAAAAAAAAGGGAAGAGGTACGATTGACGTCTGAATGATGGTGGTATGGTGGTTAGGGGAACAGTTTGATTTCTTTTTACCTGGTAGCAAAAATCTTGTTCAAACGCTTGAAGAGATAGATCTAAATTTGTTTTATCTATCAACATGTGATGCAGGAAATGATGACTCCAAGTTGTATTCTCTTCAACTTTCCATTTATAAAATTTTAAGCCTATAGCCACCCTGTCTCCACCCTCACCATTTCCTGCTGCTTCTGATGCAGCTATTACTACTACTACTACTATTACTACTACTACTACTACTACTACTACTACTACTACTACTACTACTACTACTACTACTACTACTACTACTTTTACTTCTACTACTACTACTACTACTACTACTACTACTACTACTACTACTACTACTACTACTACTACTACTACTACTACTACTACTACTACTACTACTACTACTACTACTACTACTACTACTACTATAAACAAGGGACGCACTCACCCATGTTTTCATTTCTGAAATGTCTAGCCAACTTTGGAAACCTATGGGAGAAATTCTCAACTCAAAGTAGTGGGTTCGATACAGAAAAATAATGTCCTGGAGCAGTAAATGGTGCTCAATTTATAATTAATCTTCGATGAAATTTCTTTTAATCTTATAATGGCTAGGGTATGAGTTCAAATAAGTATATTTTTAACCGAACGATCAAATATATCTTATAATAATACATGAATACAGTTTAGGAAGAACCGGCAGAGGCATTATCAATTATATAATTACTTCGATATAGTAGTTTATTCTGAATTTATAAACCAAGAAAAGAAAGAAATCGTGGGGGAAAGGAAAACTAATTCCCCTTTCAATAACCTTACCCACTCTTTAGACTTGTATACATGCCCTTTTTTCTAGGCTATCAATCGCGTTTCCAAGTATTGCCATGTTTAATTCTTCAAAATCTTCTTATGTAACTTCTTATAAATCACCTCCTCTTATTCCTTCTCTCCTCATTTATTCCGTTTCAATATTTTCATATCTCCAGGTTTAACTTCATTTTCCTCTCTTATTCTTATCCTTTTCTACATCCTTCCATGCTAGTCCGCCATCCAGAAATCGAATGGAATGTATCTTCAACAAAGTAAGGTTTTACTTACAATATCAATGAGCTGTGAGAGGCGAATTCCGAGTTTGACTATCAACTTGTCAGTGTTGTTGCCAACAGGTCTAATCAGCTTGTTGTAACCACTATTGCGGCCCAGTAAATCGTCGTATAGGCGTTTAGCGTTGTCATTCCCATGGCACAGGGCAAACAAAAGAAGAAGAGTGAAGTGTCTGGTGACCGGAATCGGTGACTTCGGATTGCTGCTCTCAGGTGCTCCCATACCTTCACGTCATTCAAATCATGATGATGAAAAGTTTTGATGGGCGAACGTAATATATATGATCTAGAAAGTGGTTCAAAAGGTACCACTTCATCTATAATCTGACATAGAATAGATATAGCTCTTTTTTCTAATCAATAAATCGTGTTTTTACTTTTTATATGAGTGCGTGTGTAAAACTGATTAATTTCTAGCACCCTATTATGCTTTTATAAAGTTGATTTCCATAGACTCATGACATGCACTGGAACCAATTACTCAATGTATCACAGTTTCAAAACACATTTGAAGTTCGAAAACAGTGGAATTCATGTACGGTATCCAATACAAGGTGAAAAAGTAAGACGAAGGATAAAAACCAGGTCCAAAGAATCTACTACAGTACTTGCATAGATCTACAACACTACACAACACACCTAGCTTGTCTGCTTTTGCACGCATGCCCTCCCAGCCCCTCCCCTACAAGCTGAGCCTATCGTTGCGAGATCTGTCTCGACCGCTTTTCCCTGCCTGCGTTTATTCTACCCGACTCAACGGCAAACGAATAATCTAGCGCCGGCTTCGCTCTCGAGGCAGGCAGCCGTCAGCAGGCATGGGTGTGGGGCCCACACTGCTAGTCAAGCCTAGACTTACCTCATTGATTCACATCAGTTCGACACTCTACACTGTACACTCCACAATGCGTGATGAAAGGCACTTCTTTAGCAAAAATAAATAGACAGTAAGATTTTTTTTCATTTGTTCTTTACTGTTTCTTGTTAATGAGGCCAGGGCACGTTTGACATTTCTTTCTTGGTTCAAATGCAAGATGCCGATAGAAAAAAAAAGAAGGAGCACGCACAAATTTAAACTTATTTTTTGTCAAAATTACCTCTGAAATCAGATGAGTTAACTTCGCATTAAATCATGGTTTCAGAACACATTTTACTACAGCGAATTAAAATTATAAGCATACCAGGCAGACTTTGATTGTTAGAGCCTAGGATAAATAGACATGAATTTCAAAATATTTCGCCACAGAGAGAGAGAGAGAGAGAGAGAGAGAGAGAGAGAGAGAGAGAGAGAGAGAGAGAGAGAGAGAGATGGGCAAAAGCTAAACCCCTCATATAAGGCATAATTGTAAACTTAAAAGTTTTTTTTAAAGAGAATATTTTATCCCAGTAAGAACACAAGGAAAAGCTGAAACATCAGCATAGGTAATAACACTTGTTTTTGTGGTTAGGCATCTAAATCAGATATATCAAGTTGCATCTTAGAGTTGAAGTGGCGCACGAATTGATAATTTCAACATTTGAAAAAAAAAAAGTTCACGTTACATTTCACGCTCACACGCAGTAAAATTTTTAAAACATTCGATGGTCAGACGTTATGTCAAAGAATTATCAACTTGCAGGTAAGATCTCTCCTCACATCTCAGCTTCGAGGGGCTCAAGCACATAGTTATGATTTACACAACATCGATTGGAAACGGCAGGCTCAATCGAAGGAAAGCGTCAACCCTGAAGACTTTGGTAACTCACACACCGTTATGTAAATCGTATGGATATAACAAAATAGGGCTACCAACTCTTTATATCTCAGACTAAGCCTAAAAACTGGAGGGAAAAGGATGTATCGTAAAAAATTAGGAAAATCATATATATAATTATATATATATATATATATTATTTATATATATAATTAAATATATGTATATTATATATATATATATATATGAGTGTGTGTGTGTATGGTTTATCTGACTCACAATATGTGTACGAGGAAAACATTACGTCTTGCATAAAACATATAAGCTGTTTATAACACTTTAAATCATGCATACGCATTTTTTTAAATATGAGAACACATAAACTTTACTGTCCAGAACCACAATGAGCAAGAAATGGCTATGTTCAATTAGTGGTTGATACCGGTGATCTCTTTAAAAAGTGAATAGCAGAAAAGACTATCCATTTCCATGGCATTCTAATTAATAACAGCCTGCTAATTATCAAATTTGTCGTTTGATCATGTGTAACAAAATAAAAACCATGGATGTCAGAGGGATTTGAGGAAACTGTCAAATAAAATTTTATTTTGATTTCAAAATGGTGAAGATTTTGAACTCGCTTTTCTCCAAACTTTAAAACAGTGGAGCTGGTCTATTGTTGCGCTGAGGCATCGCCATACCTCCATGGCAGTTAGAAAATTGTCAAACCACAGTTGCCTTGTTTTTCCAGATCTGTGCAACATTTTGTTATAGACATTCAAGCTGCTAGATTTAAATCAGAGGATGTCATTTCCATATTGCCCGATATTATTTATTGGCTGTGACTTCAGAGTTTTAAGATATTCATTTAGAATCTAAGTTCTAGATCTTTAGGATTCAAAAGTTTTTTTTTCTGCTAAGCTTAAAATTCAAATTGGTTTAGATGTTAAGCCCAATAATGATTTTAGAGCGACATAGATCAAATATCAGATTATTGGCCGCAAGGTGATTATTTTTAACAGCAAATCAAATCTAGTCTAGTTTTGAACAAGATCAAGATCTCTTCTCAGATTTAGATCTACATTTTAACATTTTAACAGCATGTCGGTTCTCTGAACAATGTTTCAAAATTTAAAAAATGAACATATATCGTGTGGGTCAATGATGAAATACCTTGGTAGATTAGATATAAGTGGTAAAATATTAACGGTCTATGACTATGGACTGATCACGAACGTTGGGGTTTAGAGAATGCCAAAGTCGGCTCAAAGCAAAAGTTCCAGCAGTCACTCTCATACTTATTTTATTCAAGAGTTCTAATGCTCCACGGGAACGAAAAAGACGACTCGTTAAGGAGGAAAACAGCATACTTATACAATTATTACTTTAGCTGTCGCCTACAGCACACATATTTATCGTTTTGTTTTCTACTCAAAATGGACGAGAAAAAGGTATGCATGGTAAACCTTTGATTCCGATTGCCAATAATTATGATCACTTGAGTGCGTTTCCGAAATATAAAATATGATATGACTGGTATTTAAAGTAAAGCAGCAGATTGTTTTCAAATTTTATCGTCCAGATCAATCACCTAAATTAAAGAAATCGAAGGTTTTAGCTTGTTTTTTCATGATAAGTTCAAGGTCTGTAGCATTTGGCTGCTAAATAGTAGATTATTGTGTATGCATGCAATAATGTACATCTTAAAGTACAGTCAGAACAATATTAGTATTCTATACTTGGAAGAGTGGTTGGATTTACTAAAGATCTTTGGACCCAAGATCTAGATACGTTTAAAATGAATTAAACAAGATTGTTTGTTGCCATAAAAATCTCTTTTCTTGACTCGAAAAATTTTCTCCGAAGATTTTCTTTCCTATGAAGGGAAAGGAAACCGTCAGCAGGATGATCCGCAAATTTTCAGTTGTGTGAGTGCAGAAGATTCATGACCGCTTTGGTTTTGTGTTGTCATGGTTAAAAAAAATCCCACCTTTGTCATAGAGTTCGGGACGCGTTTTTCCTATTACAAGGTCTCATTTTTTAATAGCGTGCATTTACAGAAATATCCGAAGAATCAGGTCTCAAAAAAATATTGCCCTTGTAGAAAAACATAATGTGAATGACCTCAAGTGCACCCTGCATGCAATAAACTTTAGCCAACCATGATTCGTCTGACCCAATCAAACAGCTGACTTCCATTTTGAATTCTGGGTCCCTTGGAAAGAGTAAGGTCACATCTCCTGTAACTATCCTCTCCAAAAAGTAATGACCTTCTCGATTGAAAAGTCAGAGAAAACTTCGAGTACTTGACACCCTTTGATCCTTTTCATCGAGGCTCAGCAAATAGGGCAAAGTATTTGATAATATTAAAACCTCTATGTTGTATGCGTTATTTCAGCCAATTTAGATTTCCCAGCCTGTGTTGTAAGGAAAAAACCCATGGATTTAGAAGCTTCCATATGATCCCTCTCTCTCTCTCTCTCTCTCTCTCTCTCTCTCTCTCTCTCTCTCTCTCTCTCTCTCTCTCTCTCTCTCTCTCTCTCTCTCTCTCTCTCTCTCTCTCTCTCTCTCTCTCTCTCTCTGGTATATATATAGACCCGCAGTTAAGAAGCTGTGATAGCGCTTCAATAGTCTATCCAAAGTTATGGGATTTAGTGATTGAACCTAACAGGGGAAGCTTGATTAATTGACTTCTTTCACGGTTAGATAGATTTGTAAAGAGATAAAAAGATATATATATATATATATATATATATATATATATAAGTAGATAAATTTATGGACATTTAATCATAAAATTGGGATGAATAATCCAAATGCATTAAACAGAATACAGTCTATTGCC
>JAWDGP010000750.1:935000-967500 GCA_033675545.1 Elysia crispata | reverse complement strand
CTACTACTACTACTACTACTACTACTACTACTACTACTACTACTACTACTACTGATGCTGCTGCTACTTCTTCTACCATTTCTATGACTTTTCAAATTTTGGCCTCCTGTCCTTCAGCCCTGCTTCATTTATTTATTTCCTTTGCTCTTTTTCTCTCTTTTCGATAGTTGTGTTAACGATTGACCAGAAAAAGGTCATAAAGCAAATAGTCATTAGACGTAATATAAAGACACATTAACTTTGTCGTATAACAATTATTTTCATATATTGGATATAATTAATAGGTTGGCATTATTTCATCCCATAGGTATCTTTTCTTGAAAATTGTTTATTTTCTGGCTCTTTTCGGCACTGTACGAAATCGACATAAAGATTTGGATCGATATAGATTGATTTGTTGTTATCAAAATACTTCTCAGTTCTCTTGCTGTGGTTCTGAGGTTTCTCAGACACCGTTGATCATGAGTCATAACGTAAATAACAGGTATTCCGTATTCTTCTCAGACCTCACAAAAATTATCTCGGATCATGTAAGTGTGAGCGTTACAGGTTGATAAACACGCTATAGCGCGCTGAAAGCGGGCTAGATTAGTATATACTCAGTAGCACTCGAGCGTCGTATTTAAACATTCCACGTAGGAAATTTCACACGAAACTCGGCGAATCAATGGAATGTACTATAAAGGCAGAGCCAAACGAAAAAAAAAAAGAAAACAAGGGAAATACGGAAATGTGGAAGTGTTAGACAACCTGAACAGGCGATAGTCGAGGAAAGGTCAAAGCGTAAAGGAAAATAACGAAAACAAACACAAATAATGAGAGGGCAACTACCTCCCTATTTCCAGGTTTCGCATTATTAAGAGATACAATTTGCTTCCGTCCATTGAGCATGAGGAGACACCTTAACAGAATGCAAGGAGTGCGTAAAGCAGCCGATAAAATCTTGTGAGAGTGAGAGTACTTTTCAATAAAATGAAAGGGATGGAATGTATCAACAGTTAAACGAAACAAAATGAAAGATATATCAATATTCTATTTTTCAATTTGCTGCGTTTTAGATAAAATTAAGTAAGACTGAGCTAATACTTCTAAAAAAAAAGAAATAATAACACATCGGTGCATTTCAAGAAATATATTTCACAAAAATACATTGAAAAGAAGGGGTCAGGATCATACAAATCATGAAAAAGTAGACCGAAGTAGACCTTGATATTTCATTTCGTGTATCATAAAAGTATTGAAGGGCACAGTGTGCTTTGAAGAATGACATGAAAATAACATAATGGATAAATTTAGAAAAATAATTTATTATTTTAAATGCGCGCAACAATTCGGAATCAGTATACACGACGTCCTTCGCTTTATACAGATATATTAAAAAAAAAATTCCAAGCGGCTTGAACATGATAAAAACTAACTGGGTGCTTGATTTTGTATAATTTGGAAACATGATTTGGACATCGTTTCTGGATAAACGCATTTTGTGACGGCGGTAAAAATTCGGTGAAGTGTATAAATATGCAATGACCATCAGCCTTGGCCTCTGACTTTGGCTAAGCAAGCGGAGAAATGCTCATCGTTCAAGGCGGACCAAGTTGTTCAGCTGCTGTGTTAAGCACTGTTGAAGCCATACTCCTACTATTAATGGAGGGCATAAAGCTGAAAACAGACAACTTGTTACTGTCCGAAAATACTTTTAGATATCAAATTAAAGAAAATAATAAAGGCTAAAATTTGCTTAGAATTGTGATAAAAAATAAATTGTGCTGTACAAATGAGGAGTGTTTTTCTCATCGGCGTTTAAAAAATGATCACTACAAGCGCCACAAGCGCACAAAATTAATATTCTTATCCTAAATTAACGAACAACTTTTTGTGACATGACCGTGAGATTAAAATACTAATTCAAAAACAACGGCTGATGCAGTCTCTCACACAAAGTGAGAGACACAAACAAATCAAGAAAGGAAAAACGAAAAGAAAATAAAGAACATTCGATTATATACGTCTAGTGTCTGATTTGATAAGCAAATCATCTGGCTTTTAGATCTAAATCTCACTCCGACTAGATTTAAAGTCAATAAATATTTCTGAATACAAATGAATTTATAACCTTTGGCATTAGCAAGGTAAATCTAGATCGGATTTTGAGTATGCAACTCTTCTTTCGATTTCAGTACCAATCGGATAACAGTTAATCCTTATCCTTTGTTTTTCTCTTCTTTTTTCATCTCTCTCTCTCTCTCTCTCTCTCTCTCTCTCTCTCTCTCTCTATCTATCTATCTATTTATCTATCTATCTATATATATATATATATATATATATATATATATATATATATCCGTCTAGCTGTCTATCTGTCTATCTGTCTCATCGGCGTTTAAAAAATGATCACTACAAGCGCCACAAGCGCACAAAATTAATATTCTTATCCTAAATTAACGAACAACTTTTTGTGACATGACCGTGAGATTAAAATACTAATTCAAAAACAACGGCTGATGCAGTCTCTCACACAAAGTGAGAGACACAAACAAAACAAGAAAGGAAAAGCGAAAAGAAAATAAAGAACATTCGATTATATACGTCTAGTGTCTTATTTGATAAGCAAATCATCTGGCTTTTAGATCTAAATCTCACTCCGACTAGATTTAAAGTCAATAAATATTTCGCAATACAAATGAATTTATAACCTTTGGCATCAGCAAGGTAAATCTAGATCGGACTTTGAGTATGCAACTCTTCTTTCGATTTCAGTACCAATAGGATAACAGTTAATCCTTATCCTTTGTTTTTCTCTTCTTTTTTCATCTCTCTCTCTCTCTCTCTCTCTCTATATATATATATATATATATATATATATATATATATATATATCTGTCTATCTGTCTATCTGTCTATTTATCTTTCTGCATATCTCTCGACTGACGTATTAATTATCCGAATATAATGTGCCAGTAATTTGGGGCATCATTTTAGTCGTTATCTACACCAAAAGCAACTTAAAAATTATGATTTTCACAAATATAGAATGTAGACAAAATCTATATTCGATCCACATGTATGTGCAGTTAATCAGAAATGTTTTATTTACTTAATATGTTTAAATCTAACTATCTACCCCCATACTCAAATTGTAGGATTATTCAACAAAAGAGCTGTGGTGACAACATTTATGGGTTCCTTTTACCTTTTTTTTTCAATTGAACATGGACCATATCATACAATGAATTTTTTTCTTTAAATTAATGGACAATTTTTGAGAATTTTTTTTTACGTGATTGTGCCTCTGCGTTTGGCTAATTATTGCTGAAGGGCTGAGATCCACACTTCTCCACCTGCTGCAAAAGGCTGCTACGCCATCTTTCTAAACCTCGCACAAAGTTTCGACTCGTGTAAAGCAATAGGTATCTCTCAAAAAAAATTATGTACTAGTGTTATTCCATCACCTTTGTCCATTGATAAGTGCCATTTTTTCTTTTCCCTCAGTTTTCCCCAAAGTCATAAGTCCTGTATGTAAAATAATCTTGTGATAAGTATCCAACGCACTTTTCCTTTCTAAACAATGCCTTTGGTCAGCATAAAATATTACGTGTTATTGAACTTTTTACAACAGTATATCCTCCATAAAAGAATTTTCAAAGCCTAAAGTAATCTGACATATGAATATTGCTTAGGCCTAATAAGATTATTATCTTCGATACACATTATAAGATTTTATTATCTTCGATACACAATTCGAAATCAAAGAAGAAAAGAAAAAACGGTAAAAACGGTAAAACATAATAAACATTCAGGGATTTCTGAAAGAAGGCTTTATTAATATCATAAAAAAATTCACATAACCAAAATACTAGTTTTAAAAAATTCGAAGAAATTTTTTCAACTCCATTGATATTTGAAATCTTAATTCTGCCACCTTAATATAAAAAAAAAAACAACGGAAAAATGTCATAAGTTTTTTGCAATTTTGTTTTGTGCCCAAACACTCACTTAATTATAAATATATGACTTAATGAACTGGATCTTATATAAAAAAAAAAAAATTATGTTTTCGTGAAAAGAAAAGCAAATCAAAACAGATAATTTTCTGCTGTTGCTTCCCTAACACATTATCGAACCATTTTTCCCTGAACTAAAAACTGTGAAAGATAAGAAAATCCAATTTCGTGGCTAAGTCTGCTGTGTATTTGCATTGGTTTACGTTAAACGGGCTCCTTCTCTGGGGAGGGGTGTCGAGATATCGCCAGTCTGCTTTGCTCTATCCCCTACCAGTTACACATCGTCACCTCATTCCCTGCCCTGCTCGCGCTTGTTTCAACGACCGATGTCCGGGGGGCACAGAGAATCGATGTTCAAGTGGGGAGCTGGAGTGTTTAAACCTCTCCCGACCAGAAGACACTAAATCTTTCTTTAAAATATTTTTCCTCTGTTCCATTTCCTCTGGAGACACTCTCTCCAGTTCCCCTTAATCTTTTTTGCGCTTCGCTGTTCGCCCTGTCAATAGCTACCCATCGAGCTGCCATCAGATACCTAGTTATATCGCTCTGGTCATACTAGCCCGTTGCTCTCTGTTTTGAGCTTTTTTTCTTCTCTAAAACTATTGATGCCTTCTCACTTTAAGACTTCATAAAAAAAGCCCCAGTCTTTTAGAGTTTCTATGGCTTTACAGCAGTATTTTTTACAGTATGTTTACATTTTTTTAATTCTTAATTAATTAGACACCTTTAAAAATTATTTTCAACATTTATGGATTAAAATTGATTGTTTTAATATTCAGAGTTCAATTTAACAGTAGACTTGCTGAGAACTGTTTTCACCGATTTTAACCTTTAAAATTGTATGTCTTCATTGCTCAATGGTTTATCTCACATGCTTAATAGGGTTATACAGGGTTTTAAAATGTCGTTTTGTAAATCCGTCAAACAACCTTGGAGTTTAAAAATATGCCCACATAAAATCGCGTGATCTAGAGTAGTTTTTCCAAATTTTTTTCTAGAATTTTATTGGCGGCCCACAAAAATCTGATGACCCATTACACGTTTGAGGTTACGATCTTTGTACTATGGTGAGGCTTAAAAAAAGTATAATATCTCTTTCGACCATCCGCCTAATTAGGCTTAGGAAATAATCATCACCTTATAGAGTAATTTTTTCCCAACAAATCATACAAAAATAGTTCATTTTAAATATACGATAATTTTTTAATCTGATCTTGTCTTTATTATCTCCTCTAATGGGCTCCCATCCCTTTCGAAACATTGTTGGGAATTTCCTATATTTTCCAATCCACAGAACGATAAGTTTTCCTCTTTTTCTCTTCTTTTTCCATTGGTTAAGTAGAGTTTTGTTGTAACAGCACTCATGTAATTAGGGGTTCTTTGATAATTGGCGCAAATGCAAAATTAGTGGTAGCAGCAGCAGCAGCAGCAGCAGCAGCAGCAGTAGTAGTAGTAGTAGTAGTAGTAGTAGTAGTAGTAGTAGTAGTAGTAGTAGTAGTAGTAGTAGTAGTAGTAGTAGTAATAATAATAATAATAATAATAATAATAATATTAATAATAACAATAATAATAATAGGAAGAAGAAGAAGAAGAAGAAGAAGAAGAAGAAGAAGAAGAAGAAGAAGAAGAAGAAGAAGAAGAAGTAGAAGAAGAAGATGAAGAAGAAGAAGAAGAAGAAGAAGAAGAAGAAGAAGAAGAAGAAGAAGAAGAAGAAGAAGAAGAAGAAGAAGAAGAAGAAGAAGAAGAAGAAGAAGAAGAAGAAGAAGAAGAAGAAGAAGAAGAAGAAGAAGAAGAAGAAGAAGAAGAAGAAGAAGAAGAAGAAGAAGAAGAAGAAGAAGAAGAAGAAGAAGAAGAAGAAGAAGAAGAAGAAGAAGAAGAAGAAGAAGAAGAAGAAGAAGAAGAAGAAGAAGAAGAAGAAGAAGAAGAAGAAGAAGAAGAAGAAGAAGAAGAAGAAGAAGAAGAAGAAGAAGAAGAAGAAGAAGAAGAAGAAGAAGAAGAAGAAGAAGAAGAAGAAGAAGAAGAAGAAGAAGAAGAAGAAGAAGAAGAAGAAGAAGAAGAAGAAGAAGAAGAAGAAGAAGAAGAAGAAGAAGAAGAAGAAGAAGAAGAAGAAGAAGAAGAAGAAGAAGAAGAAGAAGAAGAAGAAGAAGAAGAAGAAGAAGAAGAAGAAGAAGAAGAAGAAGAAGAAGAAGAAGAAGAAGAAGAAGAAGAAGAAGAAGAAGAAGAAGAAGAAGAAGAAGAAGAAGAAGAAGAAGAAGAAGAAGAAGAAGAAGAAGAAGAAGAAGAAGAAGAAGAAGAAGAAGAAGAAGAAGAAGAAGAAGAAGAAGAAGAAGAAGAAGAAGAAGAAGAAGAAGAAGAAGAAGAAGAAGAAGAAGAAGAAGAAGAAGAAGAAGAAGAAGAAGAAGAAGAAGAAGAAGAAGAAGAAGAAGAAGAAGAAGAAGAAGAAGAAGAAGAAGAAGAAGAAGAAGAAGAAGAAGAAGAAGAAGAAGAAGAAGAAGAAGAAGAAGAAGAAGAAGAAGAAGAAGAAGAAGAGAAGGAGGAGAAAATTAATATGCGGATTAAGCAAATGAAGTGTAAGTGCTTTAGGAAGAGAAAGATTCTGTAAATTGTAAGGAAAAAGAAGAAAGGCTTTTTTGTGGGGGTAAAGTTTAGTTGAAGATACGACATGCTGTTAGTTCTTAGAGAGAAAGTACAAACTCATTTTTGAAGGAAGAGAATTATGCGCCAAATATAACAAAGAGCAGAGATGAAAAGCGTTGAAAGCTAAAGATGTAGATCTAGACCCAGGCAAAAAACTGAGCGAATTTAGTTATTTTTTCTTTTTTTTATAGGGAAAAGCGACGCACGTCCTGGTCAGATGGATTAAAAACAAGGTCGGGACCTCAAACATTTATTTAAGACCATCACAAATATGTTTGTGATAACAAAGTTATCGAATTTAAAATGTAACTTCATGATAACTAATGTACGTAGAAAGTGATTGACTTCAATAATTGAGAATAATATTTGTGTTATTTGATCTCAAACCGAATGCCAAAATCACCAAAAAAGAAATTTTAGAAAGGTGGTTGACTTTATATTTTCTTTCGTGAACATAAAACCACACAATTGTAATCTTTTTTTTTTTTTTTTTATTTTTAATCTAACATATAAACTTTAAAACTACAAAACAGAATTCACAGATACTACAGGCTTTCCTTCTCAGAACGATTTCAGCTGAATATCATCTTTCAGAACTCAAAAGTGTAAAATTGCATATCATTTAAGCCCATTTATGGTTACTGTTCTCCGCTCTTTAAACTTCAGGCTGATTTCACTATCATGCCAAAACTACCCAGGATGATCAATTCAACTCCAATAATATGCATATTTCATGTTTATCAAGGTGTAACTTTTAGTGCCACCTTTCTGTGACAAAATAACCTGACAAAAAAGAAGACTCCAAACACAAAATCCAGTTCACAGATACGAGCTATATCTATAACAAAAAATTCAGTAACCGCATTCATTCCTTATCTGTCTTATATTTCAATTTTTTAGCTTTCATCAGCTCACATACCCTTGATCTAAGTTATTGCGGCCTTCATATATCCAGAAACCTGCTCTTTGAGATTAGCATATCCGGTTTTTATTATAGTTTGGAAAAATTAAGATAACAAATTTTAGAAGACAGTATATAAGTTATATTGTCTCAAAAAAGAGATGCAAATATTTACATGAGTAAGGGATTCATAGAGTTTCATTAGGAATCGTAAAAGGCATGGATTCAATGTGTAAACTGGACAAGATGGTAAAAGAGACCAGTAAGTGTTCTTTGCCTCTCCTCAAAATTTGGCATTGTTTGGTGTGATATCTTTTAAAGAACTCAAATATTTCCATTTATTAAAATATTATAAACTTTAAGTTTAACTCTTTCATCATGAGGAAAGACAGAACAAACAATACTCTTTACATCTATAGTGTTCTTCCTCATTGCTAAAACGAGTAAGAACATTAGCAAAGCATTCAAAATACATATATGATTATGAGGCAATGGATAAAAAAGCCCCTATTCCAATCTGAGGCAACGTTTTATTAGTATAAAGTATAGATGTCTCTTTATTCGTAAAATCAATACCTCTTGAGCTGCGGTCGTTACTTTTTTTATGGTTAAGCTATGAAGGATATTATAAGAATTCCGAAGATATTTTGGATTGCCTCTTTTATTTTCGTCTCGGTTTTTCTTTCATCACTTCCCTCTTTTACTTCCACCCTGCATTTCTCTCTCTCTCTCTCTCTCTCTCTCTCTCTCTCTCTCTCTCTCTCTCTCTCTCTCTCTCTCTCTCTCTCTCTCTCTCTCTCTCTCTATCTCTATCTCTCTCACTCTCTCTTCTCTCTCTTTTTTTAATCTCTATCGATCTATCTCTCCGTCTATTTCCAGGCGATATATCTCCATATTCTATACATTCAATTGTTTATGTGTCTTTGTTTACCTGCCGATCTCTCTTTTATCCACAATATTGCAAGCTGTCATCGATCTGTCCTTATCGTTATATTATTAATATCATCCTTTTTGCATTCTACATGTGCCTCTTTCTTACAGTCTTGTTTTGTTCCTTGAATTATTCTTTGGTCTCTTGATGCTGCAAAGAGGTGTTGTGGATTAATGGAATAGAAGAGGCAATCAAAAACCTAGATTTTGGTTCGTCACTTCCAATCTCCATCGCTGATTGACTATCTTCTCTGTTACAAATACATAGGTCGATGTTATTTGATCCGTTGCAAATTACATTACTTCTATTAATTAAGTACTTTGGAAAAGTAAAAAAGCTAGTGGCATGTCTGAACCTAAAATGGTAAAAAAAATATAATAGACGGTGAGTAATTCATTTCGTATGCTATAAAGGTGTTTAAGTTGCGTGCATAAACACAATTTCAAACAAGATAATAACCCATTCATATTTTTGTGCGTATCATTCTTTATCTTTACATGTAAAAAAATTCTTCAACTTGAATTAGGAGTTTTTTTTTAACTGTTTATATAACCATAGAAGACTGTCTTTGCATTCACAGTTGTAATCGTATTAAAGATCAAAGGTTAAACAATAGTTTTAAAGTATGGCCATCAATACTTCGGGCTATCTAGATCTAGGAATAATTATGTCTTTTTCTTAAAAGCAGCATCGGTTTCTGGGCTTTTAATATTACTTTTTGCTCCCTCCTCTGCTTGCAATGTACTCTACCAATTCTTTGATGATCTTGTCCTGGTCAACATACTCTAGGATGTCAGGTGCGTTGAGCAGGATGCCAGCTGTGCCTGCCAGGGTGACCAATAAAAAGATGATGAGCAGCAGTCGGTCAAGAACTCGGGCCACGTACTTCCAGTCCTCTAGCATCTGGGTGGGGGAGGGGGGAAGGGGTGCGAGCCCAATCACAGCCAGTTAGCAGCCAGTATGGAAATGATTAAGCATTATGTATTAATGTTCATAAGAGATAAAAGCCCGGACAGGTGGAAATGAAACCTGATTAGACTTTTATACGTTTAAAAGATTTTTTTTTCTAACTCATCCGCTACCATGAAGTCTGCTTACGTTTTCATAATTTAAGATTCTTTGACTTTGCTCCCAGTTATTCTAACCAGAAGAAAATAATGTTGAGCTTTTTTATAATTACCGTCTCGTATTCCTCCTCGTTCTTCATGTGATCGTAAATAAATTTGACTGCATCGATTGTTTTCCTTAGCTCTGGAGTCATTTCCCATGTCTCATTGTCATCTGCACCATCCTCTGTGGTTATCGAAGACTGCGGTTCTGATTTCTGACGGTGGGAGAAACCTTTTTGATGGCCAAGGAGGTCACAATCCATGTATCTTTTAGACCTAGCGGGGTGGTTATTGGTGCTGGAGACAGAGGATGCGGTCATTTTAAAGGTAGGTCCTTGGTCAATAGGCCGGCGATGACGCGGGACTTCAGCCAATTCAAAGATATCGCAAGGAAGCGAGGGGTTGATGTGCCTTGTTTCAGGGGCAATTGTCGCCTCTGGGACAAGAGAAGATGAGACCATGGTCTTCTTCCACCGCTCCTCGTGGTCAGGTCGTGTCATGAGCAGAAACTTAGGTAGATGTCGAAGAAATATAACGCGCACCCAGTTAGGCATTTTGTGTGTTTTGGGGGTGCGATAATTCCGGTTGATTATAACCACAGTAGAAAAGATGGCAATGAGGTTCATAATGAAGGTAAACAACAGATATTTTGCTATGAGAGGTATGGTCAAAGAGGGTGGTAAGATCTTGGATACCAACAACAAGAACACAACAAGTGCCAGGAGAACTGATATGCAAAGTGTGATTTTTTCTCCCGCATCAGCAGGCAGAGCAAAAACGCAGATGGTCACGAAGGATATGAGGACGCATGGGATAATAAGATTAACTGTGTAAAATAGTGTTTTCCGTCTCAAGACAAAATGAAACACAATCTGTTGCTTCTGTTCGCCTGAGATCTCGTCAAAATAAGGTACGATCTTTCCCGGACAATCAATGATGTCCCAACTTCCGCTCTTGAGGTAGTCTACCAAGTCCAGCTTGTCGCGGTTCATGTAAAAACTGTACGTGAGTGCATTTCCCTAATAAAAATATGAAAAAAGAATATTCAATGCATTTGCAGCAGAATTTTTTTTTTCAAACAAAACTTATAATGTTGTATAGAATTATTGAGCACTAAGACTTAATAAAAAGAAAAACCGGGGCAAAAAAAAGTTTCCTTACGCCTTCTGTTACGCAGGAAACAGTCGGTGGTGAGTGAAGAGAGGTTGTGCAGAGCACCTTCTTTATGCATTTGATTGGATAGTTGTATATACATTTAAAAAAATTACTCATTTCATCCGATTCTATCGCAAGGGAAGCTTCATTTCTTTTTTCTTATTTGAATACACCGAAAATTTGCTTCTTTCTTATTTATATATTTATTTCTTTAAAAAAAAATTTCATTAAGCGAATATTGCATAACAAGGACCTTTCATATTAATATTATATTTGTCTAAGTATGAATCAACCTCTTCGTTGGGTGAGATATGATATTGATTTCCACCTTTTAAAAACACTTTAGTGCACTAAAACACAATAAAAAGCTTTTCAGATGTGCGTCTTAGGGAAATCGTCAAAAATAAGAGAAATGTAACGAATTTATGCAGATTTTATGAAAGGTTCACTCCTCAATAACAATCAAGCGATAACACTGGAAGTATTGTTTTACTCAGTTCATTATAACTCTTGGGGCATAGATAAGTTAGGTTCATGCCTTATTTAATAACGTCAGGCATTCTATCATTTTGTTACTGGTAGAAATCGTAGGGAGACAATTATCTCATGTTCTCTTACTTTATCACTTTTCCTATAACCCAATTGCTTTATTCTCCAATCTAAGTAATTTTTGAAAGATATAGATGAGTTAGGGTTCCTTAAAATGTTGGCTTTTGTTTTACATTCACATAATGAAAAGAAAGCCATGAAAGACAGTTTCTCTCATAATTATTGTAAAAATCTAAGTAACGGAAAAGTAGAAAATTCGGAGATATAAACAGTAATAAAAATGAAATATAAATGGCAACGCAGTATCATTATCAGAGAAACTTTTTTTTCATGGCTGTCTCTTCTTTTCATTTTGCAAATACCATACATAATTATTATTCCTGCTGCTGCTGCTGCTGCTGCTGCTGCTGCTGCTGCTGCTGCTGCTACTACTACTACTACTACTACTACTACTACTACTACTACTACTTATACTACTAATTGAATTGAATGTCGCAGTGGAGCTTTGTGAATAGTTGTGAAGCACCGTAAAAAAAAAGAAAAATAGGTAGAGTGCGGCTCCAATAGGTACTTTGGAGGTAAATGTAATCACCGAAACCTTTATGTAGATAAAACCAACTTTTTAATGGTAAGAGAAAGACGTGTAAATCAATCCGCACAGCGTTCCTCACTTCTTAGACTCCGTCACACAATCTCGGCTTAAGAGCCGTTAGCTTACAAAGTCACGGAATCAAGGGAGCTCACTCTGCTCGCTACATAACCCCCCCTCCCAGCGTGGTACAGTCCAACTGTAGGAGCGATAAATTAAAAGTCGAACTCGGAATTAGTCTCGCCATCAGCTGAAACGTAGAGGTCGACGTTGGATTCTGTCAGAGCGGGTAGTTGAAACGGTACCAGGCCTGTCATCTGACTGAAGACTTGAAGAGCTCGGGAGAACAGTAGAGGGTAATGATCCTAGTATTGTCGTCGGCGATGGCTCCGCTGAGCAGATGACTGGTGTATTCTCTTCGCTGTTACCAAACTGCGTGACGAAGCAGTCTTATGGCGATCGATCGAAAAATTTTCTGTGCGCCCTTTAACGTTGAGAGTGAAGTATTTGTCACTTTTACTTACAACAAGATATGGCCCGTCATAAGGACGTTAAAGCGGGTGCTTGTGCGCATGCGAATCCTTCCGAACGTACACATACTTGGCTGATGCCAAACTGGAGGGCACGTGTATATTTTGATTGCCATGAAATCTTGGCTGAGTCGGTTGAATTGAGCGCCTGGTTTGTTGGAGATGTCTGAATAACGATAAGTCTGGAACGATAGTACGTGCGTCGCGTGGTTGTAGGAACTCTCCGGGTATGCGGAGTGTCGAGCCGTAATCAAGCTCTGCAGGGGAGCAGTCGAGATCAACTCTCCAGGATGAGCGGATGCCTAGAAGGACCATGGGGAGCTCATCTAACCAATTAGGACTAGTAGTGCGAGCCTTGAATGCTGTTTTTAGTTGGCGATGGAAGCGCTAGACCATCCCATTCGCCTGCGGGTGATAAGCTGTAGTGGTTTTGGCTTTGATGCCCAGAAGTTTGTTGAGCATAAACCACAATGTAGATGTGAACTGTCTGCCTCTGTCTGAAGTTATATCTTCGGGAACACCAAACCTTGCTATCCAATGTTGGAGAAGAGCTGACGCACAGGTGGAAGCATGAGCATCAGGAAGAGGAACATCTTTGGGCCATCTTCTGAAGCGGTCAATGATGGTGAACAGGTAGGTCATGCCTTGGCTTTGAGGGGGAGGCCCAACCAAGTCTATATGGAAACTGCAGAACCTATCAGATGGGTTCTGTAAGTTTGGCGCGAGTACGGCCTGACAGTCAGGGCACTCTTTGGACCACTTGCGGATGTCACGCCTCATGCCATGCCACACAAAACGTTGCGCGATTGCCTTTTGTGTCGGTCTAACACCCGCGTGTCAGAGTTTGTGGGGCTGGTTAAATACTTAAAGACGAGTCCAGGAGGTGGGTAGCACTGGCCTTGGATCCTCCATGGTAGTGTCGCAAAGGAGGGTTGTTGTGCCGATATTGATGTCTTTGCGTACCAGTCCTGTGTCAGCTGTTCGATATGAGGCCATTTCACCTGAATTTTCTTGTTCTTTGGCCAATGTGTTGAAATCAACATCCTCAGTGTAAGAAGAACCAACTGCACTAATCCTAGACAGAGCATCTGCAACCACGTTGAATTTGCCTTTGATATATTGGATGTCCGTGGTAAATTCTGCAATGAAAGATGAGACATGTCGGGTCTGGCGTGGAGAACGTTCAGTTTGCCTTAGTAAAGCAGACGTCAATGGTTTGTGGTCGGTATAGAGGGTAAATGGGCGCCCCTCCAGAAAGTGTCTGAAATGTCGAATCGCACAATAGGGTGCCAAAAGTTCACGATCAAAAGCGCTGTATTTCTTTTCTGAATCGGATAATTTTCTGGAAAGGAATGCAAGTGGCACCCATGATCCACCTTGGCGTTGTTCAAGCTGAGCACCTATGGCAGTGTTTGACGCATCTACAGTGAGACTGGTAGGCGCGTTTGGTTGAGGATGGTGGAGAAGCACTGCTTCGCTAAGAACTTCCTTGACTTTGTTAAAAGCATTTTGGCATTCCTCGGACCAGTCGATATGTTGCCCTTTGCCACTCGCTTGGGAATGAAGTAAAGCAAGAACTGCAGCTATTCCCGGAAGAAAACGGTGATAGTAGTTTATCATCCCGAGGAAACGCTGTAGGCTTGTGCGATCTCCAGGCGCACGGCTGTCTCGGAGGGCTGTTATACGGTCCAGAAATAGGGTGATTCCCTCGGCACTGATACGATGGCCTAAAAAGTCAAGTTTGGAAGCACCAAAAACACACTTGTCCCGGTTAATAACCATTCCATTGGACGAAAGAAGGTTGAAAAGTTGATGGAGGTGCTGAGAGTGTTCTTGGTGTGAATGGCTGGCAACTAAGATTTCGTCGAGGTAAACAAAGGCGAATGACAGGTCTCGGAGTATTCCATCCATCAGGCACTGAAATGAATGGGCGGCATTTTTAAGACCAAAAGGATACGGAGGAACTCCCAGAGACCAAAAGGGGTGATGACAGCCGTCTTTGCTAAGGAAGTTGGAGCCATGGGAATCTGATGGTAGCCCCTAATCAATTCAATTTTGGAGAACACTGTACGGCCAGCTAAATTGTTGTTAAAATCCTGAATATGTGGAAGTGGGTAGCGGTCATCATCAGTCGATGTATTGAGACGTCTGTAATAATTACGTGGTCCCCATTTACCATCAGATTTAGGAACAATATGTAGTGGTGAAGGCTCAATGGATTTCGAGCGCCGGACAATACCCATTGTTTCCATATGCAGGAACTCGATTTTGGCAACGGAAAGCTTTTCTTGATCAAGTCGCCGAGCTCGAGTATGAGTTGGAGGGCCATGTGTGACGATGTGATGTTCAACGCCATGTTTGTTGACAGTGTTGTTGAACTGTGAAATGAGAAGCTCGGGAAACTGAGTAAAGTTTGAGAATTCGTTCCGGTAAGGGAGACCCAAGCCTGAAAGCCCGAGGGGACGTGTATTTTCTTGGAGGAAAATAGGAATATTGTCTAGGGACAAGAGGCGTTTTCTGCCCGAGGTCAATAGCAAGACCGTGTGTTGTGAAAAAGTCAGCTCCAAGGATGGGTCGAGTGACATCAGCGAGGTTAGAACTCGTGGTTGTAATTTCTCTTTGGCCTCAATGATAATAAAATGTTGCGTTTGCCCCAAGTCCGGGTGGAAGTCCCATTGGCTGCAGTAAGTGTTGTTGATAATGCTTGAGTGCTACGATCTTGTGTGGAGGCAGGGTATACAGATACCTCTGCTCCCATATCTACTAAGTAGGCCTGTCCTGATGTCCTATCCAAAACAGACAGCGTGTTGGAATGGATTGTAGTGCCAGCTGCTGCCACGCTGGCTTAGTCGTTTCCCGATAACAGTGAGGAAAATTTATAACCTGGCTTGTGGGCCAAATCTTTGGTGATAGAAACACAATGTTGGGGTACCGGTTGTTGACGTAAATCTATTTCCAAGGCGTTTTGGTGCAAATTTACTTCCTTTTTGATCATCTAAACTGCAGCAGAGGGAGCCTCAACACCGACCTGGGCAACTTGTTGTATCCCTGTGGTCCTGTGTAATGTTTTTTGTTCTAAATTGGGCCTCCGCCCGGGCGAACCTCTGGTGCGTGAACCAGAGCTCTGGCAGTTTAACTGACACAGCGTTGAGTTGGTTGCAAGGTTGCAGGGATTGTAGGTGGCTGGTTAAGGCAGCCAGGAGGGCAGACTCACCTTGAGGATTGGTTCGAAGTTAAAACGGGACCTCTCCATATACGTAAACCAAGAACCTCCATATCAGATGGATATGGAAAGGTCCCGTTTTAACTTCGAACAGAGGTTTATCTTCGAAATGGGTAATTTGTCCCCAGAGGGAATAAACGTCCCACACATATACGTAAACTAAGAACCTCCATATCAGAAGTACCTTGTTGATCCGATGAACAAAAATGCTGGGGTACAGGCTTCGGAGCTCCTACGGCTACATTCTTTAAATGTTCGCAAAAGCGAGTAGAAAGTGTTCTACCCGGCTCACCTATGTAAACTAAGTCACAACGCTTGCACATTATCGCATATAATGTTGCGACTAGTACAGATGAATGGGTCAGTCATGCTGAAGGTACCTCGGGGCATTTTCGTCTCACAAGATTGTGAGACAAAACAAGTCTTGCACCTGGGTCTATTGCAGGTGTGAGTTCCTGAGTGGTTCTCAGTGTTGACTCAATTACGAACCAACAGATCCCGCATGTTTTTGGCTCTCCGAAACACAACAAGAGGAGGCTCATCATAAACCTTACAAGCTTTAGGGTCAGCCTTAAGAATATCCAGTTTCTGGAAAATGATCTTCTGAGCGACCAGGTTTCGCGGATGTGCGAAGCTAACCTTTGTTGTCAAAATCTTATGGACGACTACATCTTCAATAAGTTTTTTAAAGCTACTCCTATACTTTCTTCATTACATATTCCTACCTATTGTTATTAAATTATTTTATTAATGTAAACATTTTTTCAGGAAATTTGGTCTACAGATTTCCTTTATGCTATCGGCCTTGATTTTTAACTTTTCCCCCCATTTCCCCTCCCCACTTCCTCCCTCTCTCTCTCTCTCTCTCTCTCTCTCTCTCTCTCTCTCTCTCTCTCTCTCTCTCTCTCTCTCTCTCTCTCTCTCTCTCTCTCTCTCTCTCTCTCTCTCTCTCTCTCTCCCTCTCTCTCTGTGTCTCTCTCTGCCTGTCTGCCTGTCTGTCTGTCTGTCTGTCTGTCTGTCTGTCTGTCTGTCTGTCTGTCTCTCTCTCTCTCTCTCTCTCTCTCTCTCTCTCTCTCTCTCTATCTATCTATCTATCTTTCTCTTTCTCTTATACTCCTAATCTCCAACTGTCATTTTCTTTCAAGTATATTTTCATTAAATTCTTATCTCTTCAGCATACATATCTTTTTGGAGTTTTATTTACTTATTCATTTCTCCACTATTTTATAAATAATTATTTAGTCAATTTTTGATAAATATTTTTTAAATATTATTTTTTTTCTTTATATATATATATATATATATTTATAGTTTGTATTTCAAATTAATATATATGTGAATATCATTGTGTGGTTTGTTCTTGTTTTTGTGTCTGACGAAGGCGTAAAGGCAAAGTCACGTGTTTTGTTTTGTACCTATTGGAGCTGCATTCTACCTATTTTTTTTTAAACGGTGCTTCACAACTATTTACAAAGCTCCACTGCGACGTTCAATTCAATTAGCAGTGGTAGTAGTAGTAGTAGTAGTAGTAGTAGTAGTAGTAGTAGTAGTAGTAGTAGTAGTAGTAGTAGTAGTAGTAGTAGTAGTAGTAGTAGTAGTAGTATCATCATCATCATCATCAGCAGCAGCAGCAGCAGCAGCAGCAGTAGTAGTAGTAGTAGTAGTAGTAGTAGTAGTAGTAGTAGTAGTAGTAGTAGTAGTAGTAGTAGTAGTAGTAGTATTAGTAGTAGTAGTAGTAGTAGTAGTAAGAAGTAGTAGTAGAATTTTAGGTAGTGCTCAGCAATTCAAGCATTTTCGATCATTTTCACTTAAAAGCCTTACCCTAACCACTGCTGAGCACTACCTAAAATTCTACTACTACTTCTTCTACTACTACTACTACTACTACTACTACTACTACTACTACTACTACTACTACTACTACTACTACTGCTACAGTTATTATTATTATTGTTATTATTATTATTATTATTATTATTATTATTATTATTATTATTATTATTATTATTATTATTATTATTATTATTATTATTGTTATTGTTATTATTATTATTATTATTATTATTATTATTATTATTATTATTATTATTATTATTATTATTATTATTATTATTGTTGTTGTTGTTGTTGTTGTTGTTGTTGTTGTTGGTGTTGTTGTTGTTATTGTTGTTATCATGAAGGAAAATGTATTCTCACAGCGAGAAGATTCGAAATTCATAGTTGCATTTTAACGAACGCCACACAATGATGTAAATAAAGAATTCTATCACTATTACAGAGAACCCGGAAAATTAAGCGTAAGTTCATAGAGATCGCGAGACGCTTTTAATCGCTCACGCAATTTGATCTATTTCATTTGTGTATATTCAAAGAGAATGCGAGTATGTCGGCGCTGAAAACACATCTTGCTTCGACTTTACCAGGATCAAAACTAGATTCTTTTGTGGTGTCTCGCTTGTGCTGTGTTAAACTGTAGTGTGTTATTTGAAGTATAGATTACACCTCCAAGCTATGTATTTTGACTGTTTCAGGTAGGTATTATGATTTTTGTTTCTTGCTCGACTTAAACTTCCAAGAAACCCAATACATAATAATTCAAATTTTATGGATGTAGGTGCCTTAATAGTAGTTGTATTAAAAAGGCCTTTTATTTGGGATAGATTACGCAAAGTCCATGCAACAGGAATGCCACAGACAAACCATGGAAAGACAGTAGCAAGGAGATGAACACAGGCGAAATTTATTATTTTTTTTTTGTTTCATATTAAAGTTAAGCATAAATTTTTATAAAATTGAGGCTAGCGTCTCTCGCGTTCTCTGTGTACGCCTCTAAAACTCAATGGCGTTTTGATACGATTTGGCTAGTCTGAGCGACATCCGCGTCTCGCGTTCTCTATAAACACAGCCTTCGACGAAGGGAATCGGTAGACAACTGAACAGCAAAGAGGAAAGACAATAACAATAATTTCTATGTCTCGGAGCACAGACCAAATATTTATATTTATAAAGCAATTTCTAATATGTACTCATAAATTTCTTGAAAAGAATGCACACATTGCACTAGGAAACGTTGATACTAAAAAAATAAATGTTTCCGCGAGAGCAACAAAAGTTTTGTTTACATTTTTTTAATCACAGCATCAGCCCCGTTGTTAAAATATTATACTACCCTATGACCATACGGATCCTGAGATATGTGCGAAATATTGGACATCTAATTAGATAATCCACCTTTCACACATTTGAGAGTATTGACAAATGCCTAGGAACTCAATGATGCACCGAATATGCCAAACACATTTTGCCTCTTATACTTCTTGATATTTTGGGCTTCACCAGTGTGCTATATTGTATGCAGTGATAACCAGTTAAAGTTAAGCTTAAATAACGTCCTTTACATTTTAATTTTAATTTATTTTCCTTGTATTGCTTTTGTTACTTTTGTCTTGCAATCTCTCAACTAAAGTCGCATTTTTCTTGTCAAACCGCTGCGGATTATGAAATCAGTACTATACAGTTGCGAATCAATCTTGACTTCAGTTGTATCTCACTAACGCCAGATACTCCCTCCGAGTTTCCACGTTTTTTTGTTTTTTTTTCATTTCGTCGTCTGCTTATCATTTGATTACTTTGTCTTTCGGGTGGTTTATATTTATGTTGAGTCCATTGTGTTATAATCTCTTCTGCATATTATCAAACTGTTCGTTTATAAAGTTTTTCTTTAAAATACATTCTAAAATGTTATAGTCAGTTTCGTCTTTTTTAGCCAATCAAATTTTAAGAACCTTTTTAACAGCTTTAGCAAATAAAATTTCAAAAGAAGAGACTACAAACAATTTCTGAATGAACGTTTTAAAAAATCCCCCTGAGTAAATATTTTACAAGGCCGTCTGGGAAATATTTTTACAGCTTTTTGCGCAAACATACAAAACAAGTGACGCAAAAATCTCACACAGCCCTTTGATCAAATACTTTAGAAAACCTTGGCAGAGTACATAAATATGCCATAAACTGAACCGGAAAGAGGAAAAATATAAAAGAAAAATGATAACCTAAAAACTATTCAATTCTCGGGACTATTAAAAAAAAATAATAAGGGTCTAAACAGGATGGACATAAAAAAGTAACAATAAGAATAACTTGATCAGCAGAAATGATTGTTACTTTCTTGTGAATGGTAAAATTCGACACAAATTGTCTTACAGGAGGCGATATTGAAGGTAAAAGCAAACAGCTATGCTATCTTTCTCCGGACACACCCACACTTATTTTACTTCGATATTATAGAAAAGAATTTTCTCACTGCTTGTACTTATCGACGATAGGAACAATCAGGATCAGGTTTTGTGTCATAAAAGCTATCTACCTATCAATCTGCATATTATTCTGTATATCTACCTTTCTGTCTGTCTATATATTTACATTTCCATCTCTGTGATTGTCTGCCTGCATGCTTGTATATCTAGTTATTTACACTTGTTTTTCAACTCATTCAGTTCTTCAATTTTAAAAGGCAGCTAAATCTTCTAAGCATAATTATAGAGCCATCAGTGTTTGGAAATTTCCTAGCTAAAATAAGCCTCAAGTAACGTAACAAAATTCGAACATTGGGCAGTTTGATAAACGTAAATTCACCTCCCGACGATCTTAAGCCATGGGCTACGATCAAGGCTTCCTAATAATATAAACGCATAGTCACAGAAGTAAACAAACTTTTGCATGTTTCAGTTATAGTAATCTATATCCTTTACATTATAGGCATAGCTAAGTCAGAATTGTACTCAGAACGCACTTATCATTCAGCCTACAGGCCTTCACTACAAAAATGTCCAACTCTGCCAAATAGTTAAATGATAAAGCTTACTCCAAAAGTCAGTTCTCTACGGTGTTGCTTGGCCTGTATGTATTTTAGGAAACCTCTCTCTCTCTCTCTCTCTCTCTCTCTCTCTCTCTCTCTCTCTCTCTCTCTCTCTGTCTATCTATCTCTCTCTCTCGCTAAATAGAAAGCAAAAACACTACACTTGGAGGACAACTTAGTAGTTATGAAGGATCTAAAATGACTTGTGTGTTTCTATAAATAGTATATTATCAGGTCTAAAAGTAAATGGGCAAACAACTTTATATTTATGGGACAAAAAAGAAATAACAAAACTATTATCAAATTATAAATTAATAATAGTTTTGTTATTCCTTTTTTGTCCTGTAATTATAGAGTTGTGTGCCTATTTCCTTTTAGACCTTCTCTCTCTCTCTCTCTATCTCTCTCTCTCTCTCTCTTTCTCTCTCTTCTGTCTCTGTCTCTGTCTCTGTCTCTGTCTCTGTTTCTCTCTCTCTGTCCCTGTCTGTCTGTCTGTCTGTCTGTCTGTCTGTCTCTCTCTCTCTCTCTCTCTCTCTCTCTCTCTCTCTCTCTCTCTCTCTCTCTCTCTCTCTCTCTCTCTCTTGCTCTCGGTTTCCACCACGTTCCCTCTCTCACTCTTTAAATATTCATCAGTCCATCCATGTATCTAACTGTTTCTCTACCTATGTAATGTCTATTTGTACATCTACCAATATTCCTTTATGTGTGTTTTTTATGTGTACATTAAATATTAATTATCATCTCTGTGTTCTATTTTCATTGCTTTCTTAACGCAATCAAAGCCTTGTATACTACTGTTCTGGCAGCTGTCAGAAATAATGGTGAAACGTCAAACTATTTTCAATGTCCTATTGGTCTTAAACAGGGTTGCCCTCTAAGACTCAAATTATTTACAATATTTATCGCAGAAGTTTCAAAGTTTATTAATGCTCATGCTAAGCACGGAGTTCAGTTTATGCCAAGTCTAAAAACAATGCACCACTTATTTTTCGCTGATGATGCAATACTCGTATCGGACACTATTAGTGGTTTACAGAACAAATTAAATCTCATAAAGATGCAATCAGAAAGGCTGGGACTGGAGGTCAACTTGGATAAGACATACATTGTTGTATTTAGGAAGGGTGGCCACCTTAGTAAATATGAACATTGGCATTATGGAACAAATAATTTGAGTGTCGTTTACTCATATAAGTATTTAGGGATCGATTTTTCTACTAAATTGAGTTTTGTCAGCTGTACAACATCTTTTATAATGAAAGCCAAAAAATCATGTATAGAACTTCTCAAGCCACTTGACTCTATAAATTGCTGCAAACTTGACATTTTCCTTAAACTTTTCGACTCAAAGGTCCTCCCCATGCTCTCCTATGGTTGTGAATTATGGGGAGTGCAAGACATTCCAGGAATTCAGAGAGTGCATACTTTTAGTCTTAAGAGATTTTTGAATGTATCAACACACTGTCAAAATTATGTTGTCTAAGGTGATACGGGTAGATACCCATTGTACATTTGTCACAAAATTCGTGTTTTGAAGTATTGGTTTCGTCTACTGAAAATGTCCAAAAGCAAAATTTGTCGCCAAACCTATGAGATACTTTATATGCTAAGGTAAAAAAGACTTCATAATTGGGTGAGTGATGTACGAGACTTGCTTTGTTCATATGGATTTGGCATCGTATGGATGTGTAAAGAAGTTTGAAGTGAAAAATTTTTGTCAGACAAATAAAAGAACGTTTAATTGATTGCTATACAAGCAGCATTGGCATACTGAAATATGTAATAATCAACATATGATGTTTTATCGATCTTTTAAGTCCCAAATCCATCCTAAGCGTTTTCTAAACAATAAGTGCTTTTTGGAGATATCTAATAAATGCACTGTTTAAAATTGAGGCTTGTTGTCTCCCAAATAAATTGCAATCGATACAAATTCAGTCCTAACAAAACATGATTGAATTGTCCATTTTGTACAACAGAAGAAGAAAATGAGTTTCATATTTTATTCGTTTGTCCAATCTATGAAGAATTTCGCCTTAAAACTATACCCTCCAAAGTTATGTCGAAACGTAACAAAAATACATTGTCCATCTTCACAGCGAGCATTTCTATTTCGGTTGCATAATTTTTGACTTATGTATTTTCGAGAAGAAAAGAACTGTTGGAGACGGAGAGAGTGCATTTTGTAGAAATTTGTTGGCATTGTTCATTTTGTATTGTAGAAATTTGTTGGCATTGTTCATTTTGTATTCATATTTCATATTTGTAATGGGCAGGTAGCCCGACAAATAAACCTCATTCAATTCAATTCAATTCTCTCTCTCTCTCTCTCTCTCTCTCTCTCTCTCTCTCTCTCTCTCTCTCTCTCTCTCTCTCTCTCTCTCTAAATAGAAATAAAAAATACTACACTCTGAGGACAACTTGGTAATAATAAAGGATCCAAAATGACGCGTGTGTTTCTATAAATAGTATATTATCAGGTCTAAAAGGAAATGGGCACACAACTTTATATTTACGGGACAAAAAAGAAATAACAAAACTATTATCAAATTATAAATTGATAATAGTTTTGTTAATCCTTTTTGTCCCGTAATTATAAAGTTGTGTGTCTATTTCCTTTTAGGCCCTCTCTCTCTGTCTCTATCTCTGTCTCTCTGTCTCTGTCTCTATCTCTGCCTGTCTGTCTGTCTGTCTGTCTGCCTGTCTGTCTGTCTGTCTGTCTGTCTGTCTGTCTGTCTGTCTGTCTCTCTCTCTCTCTCTCTCTCTCTCTCTCTCTCTCTCTCTCTCTCTCTCTCTCTCTCTCTCTCTCTCTCTCTCCCTCTCTGAATATAGAAATAAAGAAAGCAGTCGAACAACATTAGAGGCTGAGACAGACGAAGCTAAATCTAAGGATCTTAAGGTGCAAGTGACTGAAAATAAAGAAATAAGTAGTATAGAAAAAACAAACACAAATCTAGATCTAGCTCGAGACCGACAAATAAGACGAAAGACGTGAAAACATAATAACAGATGGAATGAACAGGGATCGAACTTGCACCTCGATGCGGCACCCGTGGCCTTGCCGAGACAAGACAAGGCACTTCTTCGTTAGATCTAGCTTCGTCTGTCTCAGCCTCTAACGTTGTTCGACTGCTTTCTTTATTTCTATATTCATTTATGTCTTTCAGTCAAATGTGCATCTTTCTAAGATCCGTTAGAGGCTAGTTTGTATATGTCCTGTAAAAATATGGACTTGATCGTTCTTAGCGATTCAACTTCTTAGTCTATTCAAGCCAGCATGAAAGTCACTGTTCCTCAAGCATCTATTTTTGTAGATCTTAAAATAATGTTTTATTCTTCAAAAGATTACTTGAATTGCTGGATAAAGACATTATACTGCTTGATAAACAATCTTTACTCATGGCATTCAATTTCGACGGGAACTTTAAAAAGTTATCATAAGTCTCATTCTATTAAAATGCATTTTCCTTAAATCAGAAAGATCTTTAAATGGCTTTTCAAGCTAACGACAAAAAATTGGCAAATTCACAGGCCATTTTTATCTGATATAATGTTTCTATTTTTTTCTCATCATATCCAAATATTTTGAGTTATCAGCAATGTTTACATTAAGAAATATATTTAATGTTTTTTCTTACAGAGATTTACATGCAATCTTTATTTTTTAACCTTCTCTGCCTGAAGGCCATATAATCTATTTTAGTGGTTTACAATGCTTCTGTACTTGAAATATAGTTGCAACCAATTAATCCGTTAAGATGCAAAAGCGTTTCATTATTTGTATTCGTTTACCTTATGTGTCCATGATCCAAATTTCATCTCACAGGTCTGTTCATCAAAAGGAAAGTAGCGAACATCTATAGAACAGGAGCTGTGATAAATGGCTGGAGGAATCCAGTGAACCTCGGAATCGGCATAGAGGACACAGTTCGACTTGTAGGTTACTTCAAAGTTCCCGTCAGCGCTAATCATGAAGGTAGGTAGATTTCAAAAATTAGTATAATGCATCTTGAAAGCTAGCAGTACTAACATTGGATTAAAAAAAACGGTATGAAAAAAATTATTGAATTAAATTAAAAGAATAAAACAGAAGGGCACAGAGATATTGAAACAAGAAGGGCGACGACATGGAAGATGAGGCTGTGCTCATAGAAGAAGAAGAAGAAGAAGAAGAAGAAGAAGAAGAAGAAGAAGAAGAAGAAGAAGAAGAAGAAGAAGAAGAAGAAGAAGAAGAAGAAGAAGAAGAAGAAGAAGAAGAAGAAGAAGAAGAAGAAGAAGAAGAAGAAGAAGAAGAAGAAGAAGAAGAAGAAGAAGAAGAAGAAGAAGAAGAAGAAGAAGAAGAAGAAGAAGAAGAAGAAGAAGAAGAAGAAGAAGGAGGAGGAGGAGGAGGAGGGGGAGGAGGAGGAGGAGGAGGAGAAGAAAAAGAAGAAGAAGAAAAAGGAGAAGAAGAAGAGGAAGAGGAAGAAGAAGACCGAGGATGAGGAGGAGGAGAAGAAGAAGAGTATGAAAAAGAAGAATAGGAAGAAGAAGAGGGGGAATAGAGATTTTCAAAGAGAGAGAAAAAGAGGACAAAGAATGATGCGAAGATGAGGATGACGAGATCGATGCAATTTGTTAAAAAACATTTTTTTTTCTATTGACGTAAGATATGTTTTTAATCTTTTAAGCGCACCATTAACAGCTGTTTTATGATCATTTTCAGAGTAAGTTAAAGCAATATTTTAACGTCAGTTATTGAAACATGGTGATCAGAAAGAGCAGTCCATCTCTTTCTCTTTTGTTGGAGGATGCTCAAAATGCTTTAAGTCAATTTTAACTATTTAAGATCATTGTACCGTACTATTTTTGAAAAGAATAAGTATCACTCTTACAGTCTCTTACTTGTTGAAAAGCACAAAGTCAGGCACCCAAACTTTATCTGGTTTGATGCGGATAGAACCGATGTTTCCATACTGCGATGGATCCCACTTGAGTTGATAATCATACCAGTACTGGAAATTGAAGAGTACAAGCTTCTTTTACTTTTCAAGGAGAGTATGGTTGTTGTCCATTGTGCGCGTTAAAACATAAAAATATCGAAAAGTCATAAATTCAATTTCAATGACTGAAGGCTTGAAACAATATACATAGCTTAGTTTTACGTTGAGTTAACCTAACAATAGAGTGCACCGTCGTTCAAGACACAACATTATTCAGTCCTCACGTAGCGCTGAATACATTCAAGAGAGTTTGAAATTCACATAAACAGAATTTTAACAACGCCATGTAACAGAAATTGGTCTTCTTTAAAATGCTTTCCCTTTCTTTCGTTGTTTAATTGTGTGGCTATATGGCTGGGGCAACGCATCTTTTCTTCCAATGGTACTATTTGTTGCAAAAGAAAATAAAAATCTTTTTGTCTCTCCCACTCCTTTTTATCTCTAACTTGTCTCTGCCTCCTCGTTCCTGTCACTCTCTCGCTTTCTCCCATTCTCTATGTCTCTCTGATCTGCATCTCATCTCTCTTTTTTCTACCTCGCTTTCTCTCATTCTGTCCCGCTTTCCCCTTTCAATTTATGCCACTCAAATTCCCTGTCTCACGATTTCTGTCTCACTCCTGCTCTTCTCTCTCACCCTGTCTCTTCTTCTTCCACTTTTTTCTCTTTGTCTCGCTCCCTCTCTCTCCCCGCCGACTCTCTAACTTTCGAATTCTCTAATCCCTCTTTCCCTCGTCATGATCTCTGTTTCCCTCTGTCTCTACCTATTTCTATTTTCCTGCCGGCGCTTTTCTCTCTATTCCTCTCTCTCTCTCTCTCTCTCTCTCTCTCTCTCTCTCTCTCTCTCTCTCTCTCTCTCTCTCTCTCTCTCTCTCTCTCTCTCTCTCTCTCTCTCTCTCTCTCTCTCTCTCTCTCTCTCTCTTTCACTTTTTCTGGTTTTCCCTTCTCTGTCCCATTCTGTCTATATGTATTTCTATTCCTCTGTCTGTACATCTCTCCCACTCTATCTTTTCTCTCTTTGTGTCTCTGTCTCATTCTTTTCTTTGTCCAACTTATTCTCCTCTCTCACTCTTCTGTTTACCTCTTTCAATATCTTTGTCTTTCTCCTTTCTCTTTCACAGTCTCCCTTTATTCCTATATTCCTCTCTGTAAATAAAAGTTATCCCTCTTTTTTACTCTTGAATTGTCTGCTGATCTTTGACCTTCCGTCTCTTTTGATCTCTTTCCCTCCCTCTTCCCCTCTTTGCTTGTTTCTGCTTTCTCTTTCTTTAAGGCAAAAGTGGAGAAAAGAAGATGAGTGTGCATCCTGTGCCATGAATTTAGAATTCTATGTTATATCGACCATAACTTTAAAAGGTGTCTGCAAGATAGTGTTACTTCACTAGGGTAAAATGTACGTGCTTGGAAGAACAATTCCAAACTTTTATTTCAGCACAATCACTTCACCGAAGGTCTTTTCTCTTTGGTCCAAAGAAAAAAAAAAGATTCCTGCTTTCAAAGGTCAACAGCAGTTACCGCTCATTATCTGCAGCAATCTGGCGCATGCCACACAGGCCTGAACATCATAATTTCCTGCCAATATGGAAGTTAGCAATTTCATTGCTATTATTATTATTATTATTATTATTATTATTATTATTACTACTACTACTACTACTACTACTACTACTACTACTACTACTACTACTACTACTACTACTACTACTACTACTACTACTACTACTACTACTACTACTACTACTACTGGTCCTCTTCATAAACTTAAACAGTTAAAACATGCATCTTAATTAAGATGCGATATAGGCTTATTTGTTTATGTTCTGTAAAAATATAGACTTTGTCGTTCCTAGCGATTCAACTTCTTAGTGTACAAAAGCCAGCGGGTAGTCTAATTTTGTACATGAGGAGTGGCTCATTGGCTAAGCGCCTTATCTTGTCTCGGCAAAGCAATGAGTTTCGTATCGAGGAGCAGGTTCAGTCCTTGTCCATTCCACCTGTTCTTTGTTATGTTTTCACTGTTTTCGTCTTATTTGTCGGTCTCGAGTTAGATGTAGGTTTGTGATAGAATTTTTACTATTTATTTCTTTATAATCACCTGCATTTTAAGACCCTTAGGTCTAAATCCATTTGTCCCAGCCTTTATTTTTATTTGACTGCCTTTTTTCAATAAAATCATCAAGCACAGATTTTAGATATATATAATTATATATATACACACTCGTCCCATCTTAGTACCTCTTTTACTTGTCTCACATTTAGTTACATTGTTAGTCATCCAACACCTTTTGTAGCTGTATTGCCCTGCTACGCTACGTTGTGCCCTCCTATTTTAATTTTAGGGTATCCTTTTTTTTAAATAGCTTTCGCATAATTGTTTCTGTAGAGAGAGGATAGGTCTGGGAAAGTACACAGTCATACTTGTCTGAAACCCCGCTTTATTTTGATGAACGGACTGATTTCCCCATCAACTTGCTATGCTGCTGACTGTTCCGGTACATGTTTTGATCACTCGTACGATCTTTCTCATCTTTCACCAGCTGTGTTAAGCCCCCTTCAGACGTACAGTTTTTTGTATCCGGTAAAGCCATCCGGTCAGTTGAAACTGACACTAACCGGATTAGCAATCATAGGACCGTTTACATGCATCAGTTGGATATCAATTGACCTGATCATTCAAATCTTGGCCTAGATGATGACATCATTGGGTTGTCGTATCTAGTTCGCGCGAAATTCAAAACGTTCACAAAAATGGAGGATGAACAACATGATTTCGATTTAGCAGCGTTTGTTATTCTCTTAAAGTCCAGAAAGAAGCATAAACGTAGGACTATTTGGATGAAAAATTGGCTACTAAAAAGAAATATTTACACTCATACTAACCTCCTGGAAGAATTACGGGTATACCTAGAAGACTTCAATAATTTTTTCAAGGATGGATGAGGCGACGTACCTATATTTACTTCGCATTGTAAGTCCGAAAATTGAAAGACAATCAACTGTGATGAGAGAAGCAATCTCTCCACATCAGAGATTGACCGCAACTCTTCGGTTTCTAGCGACAGGTGCAAACTATCAGGATTTGAAATTTTCAGCTTGCATTTCTGCTCCTTCGCTGTGCCAAATAATTCCAGAGACCTGCTTAGCAATTTACGATGCTTTGTCCTTGGCGAATTTGTTCGAATATTCTTTTGATTTAACTTTCCATAAAACTGGTAGGGAACGATAAATTTCTATAAACTCCAAGACAGTTTGTTTGTTACTCCAGCCTGACATCGTAAGCCTACACCCTACATACACAACATTACAATCAGAGTACACTGCACTGACTAAATGCGGTCTTGATCTAGATTGAGAATATTCTTCTTCTCAAAGGAAAAAACCATAATAATAATAATAATAATAATAATAATAATAATAATAATAATAATAATAATAATAATAATAATAATAATAAAAACAGTTCAGTAGGCCGTGGGCAGACTTTAAAAATGGTATGTGGAACGTTAAACGAAACACACACACCTAAACACACATACATAAATTACCCCCCCCACAAACACAAGATGGGCTAGGCTAGGGCCTATGTAGTTGCATAACCAATGATTGTTTTCATTTTTTAATTTATCGTTGAATTCTGTTCCCCGCGTGAATTTGACTTATTGAAGGTCGCTGATCACGAAAATCGTATTAATTTTTAGATTGGACCAGTAGTTCAAAATATTTTTATTCGTATTTTTAGCTCCGCGCGCCTCAAGATCAAAGTAACGACCTCAAGGCGCCAGTGCCCCAGTTCACTGGATGTTCACCGGATGGGAAATATCTAGCTGCGCCAGATATCAAGCTATCCGGTACGATTTTTGTCAAGCCGCTTCTTTGCATTACTATTTTTATTCTCATGGACTGACCGGGTGGCTTTATCGGATACAAAAAAACTGTACGTCTGAAGGGAACTTTAGATGAGTGATTATCTCATCATGGCGTTCTCTATCAAATGCCTCGGTGTAGCACAGGTACAGGTATACCTCTTTCTGTTCTCCAGAGCTCGCTCGAAGGATGTAGATTGTATTTGTTGTATCTCTTCCATCCACAAAGCCACACTGCTCCTCTGCTGATTCTGATTTGAGTTTGTGACTCGCATCATGATAATTCTTAAAAGTATTTTGGTGATATGACTCGACTCATAAGACTGGTTGATCTATGTAAATCACACTCTGTTGCCCTAGTTTCTTTGTAAGTGCTATAAATATAGATTCGGAGATGTATGATGGAATCTTACATGTGCCATAGATTTGCGATCTCATCAACTTCATTATTTCCAAGTGCTTCTGAAAGTTTCAATTTTGTATTGTCTAGGCCGGTTGCTTTGCCTGATTTCATTTTTCTTATCGCTATCCGTATCTCATCTTTCATGATAGGTGGTTCAGCAAAGTTGTGCTTCGTTACATTGTAATCGTTTCTGTGGTCTTCAAATATTTAATTTGTATACTCTGCCTAACTGCTTAGAATTTTTTCCTTTTCCCAAAATTAATATTCTGACCGTATTTAGTTTTATTTTATTGTAGGCATACTGTGGATGTGTAGTTTTGCTTTCCAAAGATTTCTTCCCTATGTCTGTATACTGCCGGTTCAGCACTTCTCGGTGTAACTGATATTTCTGGTCTAGACATTGATCCAGTTCTCACTGGCTTTATCACATTTTCCTCTAATTTTCTTACGCTGTGTTTCGTACTTTTCACTATTGTTTTTATTACTTGATTCCTATTTTCCATGAGTTCCAAAAAATATACCCATTTATCCATTTGGACACGGTATTTGTTTTAGTGCTGGTTTTATTACCGCGTTTTTTTAGCGTTACCCATTGTTGGTTGGCATCCTCAACTTCTCCTATGACTTCAAATTTATTTTGAACAGCCACACGGTATATTTCTCGAAAGATCTGGTTTAATATTAATAGAACCCAGTCAAGTTTTTATGTTTTAGGTATACTTCGAACTTTCAAATAACCAGTTTAAATTTAGCTGCCACTGAAAAGGACCTCTATACCAGTCTTCCCCAGGGTAGGTATTTGCTGGAAGAAGCGCATCTCTGAGATGCTTCCATCTCCTGGGCTTTTTCATGTCCATTTGACTAATTCTCTCCTCGCATGTTTTTGATGCCCAATCCATGAGGTACTACCACGTTTTCTTCTCTCCCTTCTTTTACTTTTGCATTAAAATCACCCTTGATGATCAGAGGGTCCTGCTGTCTGCACTGCGCCTTGCTTGCTCTAATTCTTCATGAAATTATTTTATGTCATCATCACTACAGTTATGCTTGTGCCTACACATATACACACACACACATATGTAAATATGTATAATAGGATGGGGTAGAAAGAGAAAGAGAGAGATAGTGAGAGAGAGAGAGAGAGAGAGAGAGAGAGAGAGAGAGAGAGAGAGAGAGAGAGAGAGAGAGAGAGAGAGAGAAGCAGGTAGGAAGATAGAAAGATATGCATGATATCGAAGCTAGACATAGGCTGAATCAACTAGCTTTCCATCTCGCATTTCTTGCCAAGGCTTTGCTCTCATTTCGGAGGCCTCTTCTGTCTGACTCTCCGATAACCATGAACCAAAATTTTGTAGAGCATTTTTCCGTTTTATCCGAAAGTTAAAAGGTTTATATTTTACAAATCATGGTTTTTTAACTTAAGATATTTTACTAGTTTCAATTGAAATGAAACTGAGCATATTTTTAGAATTAATGTAGCTTTTTGTGGTGCATTTTCGGAGATTAAAAATAAATTGGCTTTGTTTTGGAAATTGAAGCCTCTGCATTCAAGTTTGGCGTATATAATGTTTAAACTAAGCTCTGTTTAAGTCTTTGCTTACACAACAAGACGAAAAGCCTATTTCACTCAAAAGCACTTCCGCTTATATTCATCCTAATTGATGAAAGACATTGAAAACCCCACAAACGTCAAAATGGGGAGGAAAAGATATTTTTCACGAAAACAAAAGTAATGATGTCGTGTAAATGCCTTTAACTGTTTGACAAAGTCCATGACTTATGGTTAGGTGGCAAAGCCTTTTTCGGAAATCGGATTGTGGATTTGGATAGATCTACGTTTATTCGTTTGTAAGAATGTGAAGCCAGAACTACTGGCCCGCGTTTCTTTTCTACAGAATTTTCCATAAAATGTTTATGGAGTCCAGCTTCTAAATTAAGTATAATATTATCGGGCTACATTTCTTGAGACTGATAATCCAACCTTAAGTTGCCATACATCATACAGAGGCATGAAATTGAAACCCGCAACAGTTAAGAATTCTGTTTCTACAAATAACGGGGCGTGACATAGTCTGAGAACGTACCAGCAAAATGCAGGGTGAAATTGCCGTTGAAATGGCAATAACGCAGGATAGACCCTGGATTTAAACTTCACAAAGATTAACGAATTTTCAATTTGGCAATACGTTACCAGGAAACAAAAGACCTGAAATATGCTTTAAATGATTGACCTACAGTGTAAAGCCATATTTAAGTGAGCTCTACAGTGTAAAGTCATATTTAAGTGAGGATAAATACAAAAAATGCTTACCACCTGCAACCATACGTTTGTTTTCATTACTTGGTTAACTTCATCCTGTAAAAAAATGGAGTTAGCGAGTTCTTATCAGTAAATGTTTCATATTTTACACTTTATAATAATGATGATGATGGCAATGATGACAATGACGATGATAAATACCATTATGTTGTATTGCCGAGAGGTGCATCAAGATACTTAGATATAATGATAAAAATCTTAAATGTCAGTGTGTAGGGACACCCACCTCCATTGATAATGGCTAATTTGATGATTTGCAAACTTTGAAAGTTGAGGAATTTTTGCTCATGGCTGTTGCATTTGTCACATAATTTAAAAAAAAACCCATGTATATTCTTCCCTCACCCCAACCCCCTAAACTTCACCCTGATCAGATCCACTCGCTGTCGACAAGGAACAGTAGAAAATTAAGTTAGGCCATTTTATTAACTTGTTACCCTCAATGTCTTGCATGA
>JAWDGP010000750.1:860000-927500 GCA_033675545.1 Elysia crispata | reverse complement strand
TTCTTTATGAGTATCGCAAGAAGGGCAAAACAGTTAATGGTGAGTAGCCAAGAAAATTATTAATTATAATAGCTGATGCTGAATTCCAGGTGCTCAGACTGTAATGCTTATTGGGTCCTTTGGGATTCTGTTTTAACAACTTGCAGACCCAATTCGGCTGTTAAGATTTCGACCTTTTCAATTAGCTGTCATCAAATATTCTTGAACTGTCGCCGCGCTTTCCGTTGACTGGTCCCAGCTTTCTGCAAATGTATTTAGCAAGTTCAACTTCATCGGTACTGTCCTACAACATAGGGAATATAGGAAAGTCGGTTCACTTTTAAGGTTCCTTTGCGGCAGACAAGTTCATAAAAGCGTTTTCATTTTCGCACGACCATTGACGTATTTTGCCGACAATCCACTCTCTTATACTTGGTTGCAAAAGTCTATCATGCAATCCTGGCAACGCAAAAACGAAACACAAAATGCAACAATATTTTGGTAAAAAAAAGTAGTTTTTGCAATAAAAGAAAAAAAATACTTTTTTGCCTCTTTGTTATAGTCTTGTTTCTATCTACAACCTTAGTTTAGTTGCAATTTGAGCTCAGCTCGATTAAACACCGCCTCAATGCTGTCAGTAATCTTCCCTGATTTAAGACGCGCTCTTCGTTGATCACCTGCGGCTCTTAGTTTGTTCATTCATGAAACACATTTTAAATAAGTCCGATTATGAAACTTGAAATCCAGATGTAATGCTTCCTTTTAAAGACATTGTCAACGGTTGAGCTGATAACGGTCATTGAGTCTATATATATATATGTATATATATATATATATATATATATATATGTATGTATGTGTGTGTGTGTGTGTGTGTGTTTTGACGCTGTCTGTAAAATGATAAGGGAGATCTAATTATGATGGCCTTTGATGTATGGAACTTAACGTAACAAACTTCAAAAGCTACCTTTGCCATCGGAGAAATACTTTAGCCATCGAGCTCATACAAAACACACGCACACACATACTCTCTCCTAAACTACCTAGTCGATAAAAGAAGTGCATTGAGATCTACGTTGAACGCTACTACTCACGAACACAAATGCTCAGAAGAGGAAGGGCTTACCATCCAACTATAGTTAAGTTGCATGCCTCCCCTTCATTCTTCGTTTTATCACAAGATACTTTAACTTTTTGTTATGGAGCTTTCAGAATGATTTCTCTAAAAATATAACGTCCTAGTCTAGCTAAAGGCCCATTAGCCTAGTCTACGAAATCTCATTAAGACAAAGCGTTGCTGTTTACCCAAATTCCAGAGTTTGGTGCGCAGGTAAACCATGAAGCTAACGGAATATCGCGGTTTGCATTCCGAATGTTGTATGGCTCGTTAAGAATGACTCATAACAAGAATATCAAAACATGTTCTTTTTTCTTGTTTTGCTTCTTTACATAATGGGGCCAGGCAAAAAATGAGACCATCTTATAGGAACGTTGAACTTGGCTTAAGTTGTAAATTGCCCTAAAGATTGGAGTGGCAATATTATTTTTTACCAAAATAGTATATTTTCGAACATTACAGGGAAAACTGTGATTATTATTTTCTTAAAAGAAAAAGGCGAATGTGCGAACTATTTTCGTTAAGAATGACGCACAACAAGAATATAAAAACATGTTGCTTTTTTCTTGTTTTGCTTCTTTATATAATGGGGCCAGGCAAAAAAATGAGACCATCTTACCGAAACGTTAAATTTGGCTTAAGTTGTAAATTGCCCTAAAGATTGGAGTGGTAATATTATTTTTCACCAAAATAGTATATTTTCGAACATTACAGGGACAACTGTGATTATTATTTTCTTAAAAGAAAAAGGCGAATGTGCGAACTATTTTCGTTAAGAATGACGCATAACAAGAATATAAAAACATGTTGCTTTTTTCTTGTTTTGCGTCTTTATATAATGGGGCCAGGCAAAAATGAGACCATCTTACCGGAACTTTAAATTTGGCGGCGGCAGTTCTAAACTGTTTGGAATAGATCTAGATCTACATGATATGGTGTAAGATCTAAGTTAAGAATCTAAAAAGGTTGCTTCGATATAGATTCTAGATATAGGGCTTAGATATGTACAGCAGCTAGACTCAAATCAAAAAGTTAATGGCCCGGTTCTATGAAGCTCACCTAAAGATAGGTGCACCTAACTATAGGACCAGTCGTAGATAGGGTTACACCTACTCCTAATTTTAGGATCGTACCTAAAATCTTGAACTTAAATAGTCTAAGCTAAAAGTCAGTGATTTTACAGTAATTCGTCAAAAATTTTTCCTGCGCAAAACTTTTGTTTACCAATTCCATTGATATGCCATGTTAGTCATTTCAAACACACAAAAAATGTAAAGGAAATTTGTGGTTTTTATTTCTTTTTTTTATGATACCCTATGATACAAGAGAAAAAAAATATTTTTGCTCTTTCAAATTGTTAGCCTATTACCTAAAATTCTCTTTGTTAAGAGAATGGAAAAACATTGGAATTGTTTAGTATTTTCATGTGATTTGGACTTTGAGGCTGCAGAACTTACCTTTGAGACCTCAAAAATGTTTCCTGTTATGATCGTAACCATCTCTTTCATCCATTCGACTTCAGCGAATTAAGGATTTTGAAAACTATTTTCAACTCGCCGTCTAACCTGCACATACCTTGAACCAGATTTTAGACCAAGAGCTGTATAATACACTCACTTTTTATGCATGGCGAAGAGTATTTTTTCATAAACAACTGAAGGAAATAAAGCGACATTCAGTTAAATTGAGGGTGTTTTTGTACTATCGGACCAACAGCTATTTGGGTTTGCACATGATATTTCTCTGATGTATTTTGATGTGCTGAACATGAATATGAAAATTGTTTTTATCGCAAATAAATACTTGTTGAGTTATACATGTTCAAAGTTTGTACACTTTAAGTTTCAAATACTTGACAAAGTGGGTCAAACTGAGATTTCGTACTGTGTGGCCTGGGCCTAGAGATTTAGATCTAGATCTACACTAGATAAAAGCTCCAAGAGTGTACTTTTAATTTAGATCTAGTTTTAGTCAACTAGAATTTACTTTAGATTTAAATAATAATCTAAATTTAGATCTATACTAAGTGGCCACTCGTTTGAGATGTTAGATAGACCTAGATTCCAAGTCTACTGTATTATGATCGATCTAAATAATGGAGCCGGTAATTATTATCATATCTGTTGACCCGTTGTTCATCAATTAAGCCATTCTAATTCCAAAGCTAAATCTAGTCCCTGTTTAATGTATGTCACAGAGTAAGATAATTGTTACCAGTCCGGAAATAAGAGATTTGGGATTTCTAATACATTTCAAAACTATACCTTACCCAGAATGTGATCTTGGCCAATAGCAGCTTACACATTTTTTAATCCTAGACTTAAAATCTAATCTATTACATTAATGGTATCTGCTGCATAAGCTGCAGTGGGTGTCTGTATAAATTTTCTATATGTTCACCGACGATATTTGTGGAAAAGCAGGCGAAAGATGTGCTGTTCCCTTGCCTTTGAATTCAATCAGAGTACAAAGGCTTAGAAACTTTAAAAAAGGAAAAAAATGTTGATGTTGGCAGGAACAAATCTTTGAACAAAATTTTTCAATTGGCAGATCAATGGAAAATGGGGTATTGGGGAAAGAGAGACTAGAAACTGCAGAAAGCCAATTGAAAGTTTGCATGAAAAAGTTACTAGCAGTTGTAGCAGAGCAGCATATGCATAGCCCACTACAGATACTAGGCTGTAGAGATTAAAATTATGCTTGTCTTCTGACTACTTTGAGCAGTACACGGTAATTCAAAACTAGTGTTACAAGTCAGTGATCTGAACAAGTCACTCACAGTCAGACAGCCCCAATACCCTGCTTAAGCATTCCCCACATGCTCATATGCAACCCATGGACATAGAGCTAATACAACCCTATTTAACTTTCAGTTTTTCCTCCAACAGATCTTTATTTGTACCCATTATCTTAAAGTCAGTCTGTAGTATAAATTTCCCTCCCTCATAAAAAAAAAATTCTGGATAATTACAAAAGATTTGAATTTCTCAATAACTGAATTAGTAAAAAATGTTATCAGGACAAGATCTTCAATAATTTTTATGATATGACTTGTCTCTATTGATGCATTATCTTTCAAAAATAGATAGATTGGTAATCAAAATCTGGAAAAGCAGGGACAATTTTTGTGAAATTATTTTTCCTCCATGTAGGCCTACATAATGTAAAATACATGTATTCAGCAATTTTAAAGCCCTTCCACTTCCCCCCAAAAATCATAACTAACTCTCTACTATTTAGATCTATTTATTTTCAAAGTTTAAAAATATGATGATGCAGAAGAAAAACAAATCTTATTAAATTAATTTTTATCTTAGACAAGCTGCCTATATTATTCTTTGATATTACTGTATTCTGTTATTTACTTTCAGGAATTCTTCCATGAAACATGGGGAATGCTTATTATGAAGACACCAGTTGTCATCAGCATATCACTTTTCATCAGGCAGATGGTGCCTGCTTTTCCTGTCAGCAATTACAAAATCATGAACTTAAAGTTTGCTAATAAACTAGCCAAGTGAATGAGAGCAAGTGCCAAGTGGCCTCATGGCATCACCTGTTTACTACTATAACTATAGCTCAAAGATCATTCAAGAATGTGCAGAAAGGGTACCTGGCACACTGAAGTCATGTGGAACTTGTGTTAATGTGTACATATTTTCATGCATACTGGGCTCTATTTATCCCTGACAAATTAATGAGAAATAATTTTTTTTAAAAACCATTTTTGTCTGCTTAATCAATATTGTAAATCAATGTTCCTGTACACTGTGTTTAGTTTTGATGTATCCATGTACCAGATACATAAGCAATTCACAGCTGTCAGAGGTAAAGGCTTAAATATATGGGTTCAAGCATTTGTTTTTGTATTTGTTCAAAAAAGTTGTGTAGGAAGATTGCCCTTTGTCAAGCTAATGACTTTAACCAGCGCAATCTGATTGTAAGTTATTTAAATTAAGTTACTTAATTGATAAAGAACTCAAAATGTTTTAAAATAATATAAAGGTGCCAGTTTTTCTGCCAAATACTAATCTTATGTTTATGGTATATATAACAAGATGAGACAAAGTGACTAATTACATTTATTGATGTAATCCTGGCACATGCAACAGAGTGTTTCATAACTGTACCTAAATGTGCATCTACAGAATCATTCTTTCATATAGAGCATCCATAACAATGTGATCTAGGGTGAAAAAGTACTGGGCTAAATGTTCAACATGACACTACAATGACCACAGAATTTTTTACACTAAGCTTTCTACAATTAACTAAAACCAAAGAAAATCATATTTAAAGGCTTTGAAGCATTAAATCTTTTAGGATATGCCTGCCATGCTTAGCGAAGAGTTGATCTTTTTTTCAAAAACAAAAAAAAATAATAAAAAAAAAACTTTATGCATTAAGCACTGAGCCAACAATTTAGTATTCGGTTTCTGTGTATTTAAAAATGTAAACATATTTTGTATGAAAAGAATATCCAAAAATAGTTAACAACCAAAGGCAGAGTCTGTTCATTATCGGAGGTCCTCTGCATATGATCGGGAAAAAACTTACATTTGTTGTGATTTAAAAATAACTTTTTTTTTTTAAATTTTCACAGTTATTAAAAAAAAAGAACAAGTACTGAAATTTGAGTTAAACAAGATCTAGGCCTGCATTTCTGAGAAATATAATTGTCAATGCCTAAAACTTACAATCACATTCATTCATTATTTTCAAAAGCTTTTACAAGAAAAGAAAAAAATCGTGAAGTTTTCATTTCTTTTTTATTTCTACTTTTTGTGCTCCAATATATAGCATATCCTCTTGAGTTTGATAAAGGATTTCAGCTGCTGATTCAAATCCATACAGTCAATAAGATTGAAAAGCAGCAATGGGGACCTTTCACAGTTACTTGTTCTTCTTATGCACATGTCTGGAGAAAAAGACTGGAAAAAAAATAAAGTGCAATGATGTTGAATTAGATTTCAATTCAATTATGGATATAATAAGGAAAAAAAGGAAGAGTAGCCTATGTTAATGCTACCTATTTCAATCAAAGTCCTTCATGCCCTCTCACTTTTTTTTGTAAAAAATTGTAATGCTTTTATAAATTATAGAGTAGTCATACTCTGACTTCATAGTCAAACTAAACATCATTTGATTATCAGATAAAAGAATACATATCTCCAGCCATGCTGTTTAGTACAGAGTTGTGCCTGGACATATATATATTCATGCTTTCATTTACACACTGTTGTCAGGTTTTCTTTACAATTACATAGGTCAAATTATAAAATTATCTATGGTGATTGCTCTCATATGGCTGTACAATGTAAGTTGACGTTGAAATTAACATGCATCCGCTATATTGCAAATTTAACAATCTAACTACTGTTTCATGCTGCTCTAAAATATTGATCATACCCAGCAACAGTTTAATTTTAAATGCTTTTCAAAAAAATTACATACATACAATACAAAATGTATATTATGGTATTGTTCATACCCTTTGGGTTTGCTAGATTCTTTGCGGATAAGTTGGTATCAGAAGTATCAAGTTTCATTATCAGTCTCAGTCAAATGGATCCTTGTAGAACATTTTGTTGAGTTTAAGAGCATGCAAAACATGTTGGAGGATATCACTACAAGCTTAGATTTTGGGTCAAGTTAGCAGTGGAAAAGCAGAAAAAAAAATTAATAAATTACGCAAAAACTTCTGCACTTTGCTTCCTATTAGTTTGAGCGTTTTATGTACAAAACTACATAGCAAACTGTAAAATGATTTTCAACAAATCTACATCTTTAGATTCACTTTTCTTTATAAATTCCATTTCCTGCTTACAGTTTTTTTTTTCCTTTTTATTCATATAACATTAAGGAAAAAAAAGCAAGCAATCACAAGTAATTGGCTGCCTAAGTAATGAATCAACATGGAGACCACATTCACTGTTGAGTACTGTCTTTAAACAGCTCATATTCTATAGCATTTTATGACATTTATTATTGGTACCTAAGCTTTAAATAAAGCAGTTAGGTAGTTTAGTTTATATAGGCTCTGAACCTAATTTTACAATAAATTTTTCACCCTTGCCTATATATATATATATATATATATATACTAAGAATATAATTTTGAAGTCCTTTTGATCTTTTCTTTTTTCTTTTTTTAAAGAACTTTATTGTAGCTCTAGTTGGTTTATCAGAAGTCTCCACATCCTCCTTTAATTCTTCTACACTGTGCATTAATTAGCCTTCTTTCACTTAAATGGCCCCACATTTATGAGATCATGGAAGGCAGTCTTAAAAAAATAAAATGTAAATGAACCATATTTTCTTTCTGCAGCAACCACATTACTACTGCTACTACTACCAATATTGCTATTGGTGCTACAACTACTTCTACCACCACTATTATGATTTTTATATTTACTACTACTACTACTACTACTACTACTACTACTACTACTACTACTACTACTACTACTACTACTACTACTGCTGCTGCTATAACACTACAACCATTACTAATACTACTAATACTGCTACTACTATTGCAAACATTATTGCTATTCTACTACAACAATTACTTCTACTATTACAAACATTATTGCTTTTGCTAGCACAACAATTATTACCACTACTGCTACTACTACTACTATACAACTTCTACTACTACTACTACTACTACTACTACTACTACTACTACTACTGCTGCTGCTGCTGCTGCTGCTACTATTACTACTACTACTACTACTACTACTACTACTACTACTACTACTACTACTACTACTACTGCTGCTGCTGCTGCTGCTGCTACTACTACTACTACTACTATTGCTGCTGCTTCTACTACCATAACTACTACTACTACTACTACTACTACTACTACTACTACTACTACTACTACTACTACTACTACTACTACTACTACTACTACCAATAAGCTTCATACGATTGTTACTTTAACTAATTACTACCGTTGTTATATGTTGGGGTTAAAAGTTTGCCTGAGATATCTGGCATATTCAGACACAATAATATTAATTACTTTCACTGTAAAACACTTGGCTCACAGTGATAACGTTACTGTATGATCGAAAAGTTTATAAAGAGAAAGATTGCCTACCAATCTAAAGATCTGATAGCAGATTATTTCCTCACCTGATCTAATCTTGATTAAATGCCTATACATACAAGATTTACAACTATTATTATGTGTTTTGTTTTGGATGTTACACACTGCAGAGATGTTAAATCAGTGCAAATTTATTAAATATAGGTCTAGCGCTCTTTATACTAGAATCTATCTAACGTTACCATTTGGATCTTTGAACTATACAGTCAATTTAAAAGTCAAGTTTTTGTTGTTTTCAGTGAGACTATTCTATCTCAACACATACATCTAGATTCATACACGTGGAAAGTTTGATTTAACTCATTTGAATAGCAAATTACATAAATAAGAGCGATGAAACAAACCCATTTCAATTCCCAATCGAGCTGTCGGCAGAATTAGATCTATGGCTGCTTTTTGCCGGAAATTAAAAATTTTGTGCACCTAACTCAAGTTAGGCCAAGGTAGACCCACTCCTAAATCTTGCACCTAAATCGCGTCATTTTAGGGCCAAAGTTTGATCTTAGGTTCACACTTTTCTTCATAGAACGGACCTAATTTTGAGTAGAGACTAGACTGGGACTAGCCAGGGACTAGCGGAAGTTAGGATCAATCCTAAAGATAGGAGCGCTTCATAGAACCGGGCCAATATCTACAATTATAGAAATCTAGATTTTACTTTTAGGCTTACAGTTTTTTTAAAACGTTCATTCCCTCAAGGTAGTGCACTTTTATGCACTTTATGCGAAAATTCAAAGCGTTTAAAACTAAACTAAAAACATATTGGGAAAGTATAGAATTAGTCGATTTCCTTTATTCCAAAAGGATTTGAGTCATTTATCTAACTTTTGTGTTTAAGATAAGAATTATGGAGGCATATATCTGAATCGTTTAATTAAAAGGATAGATACCATGATCATTCATAAGCCTATTTAATACGCACACGTACATGCACCCTAGAGCTGGCAAATTGACACCACGGTCTCGTTCGTAGAACGGGGTTTACAGCTTGTTTGTTAAATTCCAATCGTTTTCCTCTTAATCACCAATATGGGAAATCGGCCTATTCTATAGTTTCCAAATCTATTTCAAGATTCTTTTAAACCTGATTACAAGGCAATGAACTCCCACAAAAAATTCTTAAAGGTGCGCTGTGTGAATTCGTAGCCGGTTTTATAAAATCAGCTAACTATTACTATTATCATGGCGTTAAAAGTTTTTGGGTTTTGCCCCTTCCGTATATAAGATATGAAGATAAAAAACTATAGATGTCTATTTTCTTACGCACACGCACCTCAGTTCCGGCAAATTGACACCATGGTCCCGTTCGTAGAGCGAGGTTTACAGCTTTTATATATATATAAAAAAATTTCCTGCCGTCCAGTTCCGTTTTTGTAAGGAGATGAAGGCGCATCTTACCATTTACAACGATGACAAAAAAATCTGCGAAATCCTGCACTTTTATTAGCATTACAGTAGATAAAAAATATGTACAATGATAAAAAAAGATATCTATGCATTCCACACATCTATTGAAACACACATATATCTAACATAGTTAAAGCAATATCATAAACTTTCAAGTCCATGAAAAGAATCCACAGCACACAGCCCGAGAAATGATTTGAAGAGTAATATTGAAAGTTATCGTAATAGTCAAATGCATTAACTGTATATGAAAGGGGCAGGCGAAGGTTGCCCTGTACAATTTTGTTTGATAAATATTTCATTTGCTCGTTGTTTTCCAGGTTTCGTGGAAACTATAGACAATTAGCCATCTGTACAAAAATGATAAAAAAACGATTATAAGAAAAAGTAAAATTCTTTGCAGAAAGTTTGGCGATCAAGGGTTTTATCAAAAACATCTCAAAAAATGACTTTGAAGACTTTTTTTTTTTAAAAGAAGCAATTATTTCAAATGATTTTTAAATAATTTATTCCACACATTAGAAGCTGCATATGAAAATAATCTTTCCCCGTGTTTTAAAAGTGTTTCAGACTCTTCGAGATGATTTTTATGAAAAGCGAAGAGTCTTTTGAAAGATTTCGAAGGGAATAAGTTTGTTGAAATATGTGTGTGATGAATTGTTATGAAAGATCTTATGAACATGAAACTCAATCTATAAGGCAGGTTTTTAAATGATCTAAGTTTCTGCATTTTTTTTCGACAAATATATTTTAAAAAACAATGTTGCAGTAATCGCTGTTTTCAACCATCTTGGCTTCTACAAGATCTCAAAAAGATAACTTTTCTTGGACCAGCATTTCCATATGTGTGAAATAGTATAATCCATTGAGAAATGCACACTCGTCTTTGACAAATGTTCTTATCATCTATTTGATTGACTATAAATGGATTGACTTAAGATTGACATGATAAATTTTCATTCTTTTACTCAATTATTTTAGATGATTTGCAGAGATTAGCACACCACGTCCTGATATCATCAAAGTATTTCCATAGTTTGTTAGTCATAGAGTTAATGCTACCATTTTGTCTAGATCAATATACAGTGACGGGGGAAAAATTATCGAAAACAATGAATTTTTGTGTTTTTTTATTATTAACTAAGTCACAAACTCTCTCGGATGGTTTCAATATTCATAAGTCTATATTCTTGACTTATTATATTGGTCAGGCGCATATCTATAAATTAAAGTTAGTGATCTCTATAACTTTTTTTCAAAAAGTTGAAATTATTGCTGTCGTAAACATTTTTATGTACAGCATCTATGCAATGAAAAAAAATCATTACTCTAAAGAACCCCCTCCCCCCAAAAGAAAAAAAGAAGAAAAAGAAAAATTAAAATTAAAAAGTGGCAATAATATTGTAGTGCATCATTTGATGAGTGAGTTTAGGATTACATACAATTTTTTGGAAAATAAACCAGAAAAGAAAAAAAAGAAAAAAAACCTCCCATCTTATACGACAGTATCGCCAACCCCCCCTCCCCAGCTTATATGTTTATGATTGCCGGCATTTTATTCAGCTTTTAGCACGTGTTACATACCAAAATTTATTGCATATCAATAATTGTGTTTATCCCTCGGTCAGATTGTAAAAGCATTTATAAGCACAATGCATGAACAAATAAAATCTCGGAAATTCCATAATTTAACCCAGGAATCATGAAGATTTCACGCATTCGATAAAAAATGACAACACTTTACAAACCAAAGATATTGCTCTCAGAGTAAAAGAATAAAAAGGAAAAAAAAGGTTTAAAACTGTGAAATAGTTTGAAAACTTATATATAAATACTATCTGCATAAGCAACTCGTTTACAGTCATAATGTATTAAAGTGTAAGCTGACTTTTGCTCACAGAAATGAATGACATTATTGTTGATTTTTATAAATTCAATCAATCAATCAAGTGCCGTACTTTTTAGATTAGGCGATCATGACCTTTGACGCATCTCTATCACTCGTCACTTTCAGTGTTTGTGCATTCTTTCTACCTTGAACCACTTTTTTTTAGTCCATCGAACATTTTTTCATGCTGTTTTTCCCTCCTGCGTTTTCCCTCAATCATTCCATTTGCCATAATTTCTCTCTTTTCATCACATGGTCAAAAAAAGTTGCTTGGTGTTTACGTATTCTATTTACGGATTATGAGAGGCAAACTATAGAAACTGAAATAATTTTTTTGGTTAATCCACATGAAGGCGATCATATTGTTATCTATTTCTTTATTATTATGTTTCATCACCAGATAACCCTGTTCAAGGAAAGGAAGGAAAGATGTAAATAGAGAAGTAAGAGTTAAAAACATCTGAGCATAAGGATAATTTTGTATCAGACTTGTGTCTTACAGTTGGAACTCCTTTCTTTACCCCAACTCTCTGTGTAAGTTGTTGATATGGTCTACCCACATTACGGTGATTTTTAGCCCTGTTTTATCAAACTTCAGCTTTGTCAAGTAGGGTGAAACTGAAAAAGATCCGACGTTAAACCCATCTACCGACGATGACCTCCCATTATGTATCTTTGCCTTGCTTTCCAATATTTCAAAAAAGATTTTGTTTTGGTATAATTGGTATAGAAATTCCTTTAACGTTTATAGACAGTGAGAAAAATTTGTATATTGGTAAAAAAATCCCCTCCTAAAATTATAGCCCTAAAAAAAACATTTAGTATGGATGTGGGGCTATGGAATGAAGTCTCAATAGTTTTTGAAATAAAAACAGTCTTATAGAAAATTTTCTTCTCTTTTGAAGAATGATACAGTTGAGAACATAATATAGTTTATCCACTTTTATTGGGGCCTCAGAAATCTATTGGTTTCGATATCATTTCATGAGATTTTCATTTTTACTTATGAAGAAGGAAGCGTTCACAAATTTTTGATGAAAGGGACTCTTGGACGATGACAAGGGATGGCGTGATTGACGGAAAGGAGAGCCGCTTTTGTGCAAAGATTAATGTCATTACAATGACTTTTGAAAAAGAAAAAAAGCACAATTCGAAAACATCAACGTAGCCGCGAAGTCATGAACTCTGTAATATCGTCGAAAAAATTACAGAAAATCAAGCAAACTTACTTTTCAATGTCTAATGAAGATCCATGATGTTCAAATTTCGGCCTGTAACATTGCCGGAACTGCACGTTTTTTACATCTTTAATAAGAAACTGGTAGGTGAGGGAGTCAAGAGGCTGCCAATGATAAAATGTAACGATAAAGAAGAGTGGGATTAAAGGGTGGGGAATGGGAGGGTTTTCAAAGAGTATCAGTGTTTGATTACGTATTGTGTGAACGCTCTCTAACTGGGCCATGAAATCGGGAAATACAAATTTCTTCTTCAGAGAATTTCATCATCAAGCCCAAAATACGCTAGGATGCAATACATGTTTCGTTTTAAAAAAAGTTATGCCAGTGGTCCATGTAAAATGTTTTATAACGTTTCACACTCAAAACTTGGCAAATACATTATATATACATATATGGTATTCCAAGACGTGTCTATATCGCGCCCGATTAAGTAATTAAAACATAGAGGTAGATTAAGGTCGAAATAAAGCAACTATATCTATGTGACTAAAATGAACTATAAATGGTATAAAACCTCAACATAATGAGATATGGCCAGATAGCGTCCATACAATGCGATAGAGAGGAAAATTAGACAACATTAGGAAAGAAACGGGAAGATTGGTACTATAAGTATAAGCTTGGGTGAAGTCATATGAAAGGAGCATGAAATAGAACATAAGCAAATAACGATACATTTTGTTTTTGAAGCACAGATCATGTAAGAAGGAGGTTCCTGAATCGAATTTCAAGCAAGCAACTGGAGACAGAGAGAGAGACCAGAGGGGGGGGGGGAGGAGAGGGAGAAGGGAGAGAGAGAAAGAGAAAAGGAGAGAGAGAGAGAGAGAGAGAGAGAGAGAGAGAGAGAGAGAGAGAGAGAGAGAGAGAGAGAGAGAGAGAGAGAGAGAGAGAATCTTTCACATTATGCGTTTTCATCAATTAGCAGCGATGAGATCATCAAAATATAAACCACAGAATCCTAATTTCATTATGGATGAAGAAGAGGGAGTAGATGACGAGGTGATGCTCATTTGGTTTGCTATCAGAAAAGAGGGGCGAACAACCTTGCTATGAACATCAGTCAGGAAGATAGTTGATATGAAAAGATCTAGGAGATTAATGCAAACAGAGACAACGTTGTGATCAACAAAAGACCCAGAAACGACCTCTTGTCTGTAAAAATAAACACTTTTTTGTTTGCATGATCACATTCCAGTAAATGTGAAACTCAAACTGAAACTTAAGAAAGTCAGAAGAAGGGCCAGTAAAGTCAAATTTGACGAAGTCTTAAACACTTATCTAGCCATAAAAGAGAAGTGTCGAGTCTTTTTAAAATAAATTTGAAGCTTTGAGAAAGGTATAAAAAATGATCAGAAAAAAGAAAATAGAATTCAATTATAGAAAGTGAAGGATAATGGCTATGAGTATGAGTTGTAGGAAATAATGCCTACCATGAATTTTTTTGACAGCGAAAACTCTAAAAGTGTGATCACTTCGAAAAATTCAGAACGGAGGCAGCAACTTTGAAACCTGATCAAGAATAGGAGTAGCCGAAATAAGCGTCTAAAAGAGATTGAAAGTGGTAGATACAATAAAAATGAGCTGTTCTAGCCAGGAGGAACTGCTCCGAAGATGTTTTTAGCGAATGGGTTTAAATTATGTTAATTGGTAGTAAGATATGTACTGTGTCATATTAGTGATATTATTTCAGAAAATCGTCTTATATCTTGAATGATGGGTTTAAGTTAGAAAAATATATTTGTATACCTATTTCATGTCCTTTTATTTTGTTAATGGTTATTGACAAGACGCTTAAAGTAAAAAGGAAAAAAAAAGACTAATATGACGAAGTAGAAATGGTCAGAATCGGTTTTACATACTAACACACATTTAAGTATAATGGACTTGTTGGTCTTGTAGCGCAAACAATGATTATGAGATCTTAAAAAGATAAGTGAGATTATAATGCCTCCTGTTCAAAGTAACATAGGCCATTGTGGTGACAAATCGGTGATACAATTATTGTCCAATCGGTATTATTCATAATAATAATAATAATAATAATAATAATAATAATAATAATAATAATAATAATAATAATAATAATAATAATAATAATAATAATAATAATAATCGAAAACATTATTTTTTGGCGTCTCGTGCTTTAAGCCGTTAGTGTTAACAATTAACATGCATATCCAGATTTGACCATTCAGTTCCCATGTGATGCAAAGGTCTTAAGAAACCGCTCACTTTCTTCGTTTTATAGGCCTGAAGCCAGAAGTGAGCGTGTGTAGTTAGCTTTAGCCTCTTTGATATAGTCTAGGAGTTCAGTCATGATCTTGTCTTGGTCGACATATTCCAAGATGTGAGGTGCATTTAGCAAGATGCCAGTTGTTCCTGCCATTGTAACCAATAAGAAAATAATGAGCAGCAACCTATCAAGCACTCGGGCCACATACTTCCAGTCTTCCAGGACCTAGGAAAAGAAAGAGGAGGAAAAGGACAACAAAAATTTGAAATGATCTAATATAAAATCACAACCACAAATCCATTGAAAGTAACAAGAATAACCCAATTTCTAATTAAAATTGATTTGTACTAATTATATGCGTTTTGCGTGGAGCTAAAAATCAGCAGATGTTGATAGGAGCAAAACTAAGATCTAAAGTGTTAACTGTTTATTTTTCTGTCTGAGAATAAAACCGAAAAGAAAATTGATACTCAAAATTGTGGATTCACTCAAACTTTGATATAAAGCCTTGAAAAAAAAAAAGAATTAAAAACATTTACTTAAAACTTTTAACTTTACTAAATAAATGATGTTGCACTGATAAAAATAAAAATACATCGAAAAATAAAAATTTTGTTCATAATTATGTTAAAAAAAAGTGTCCGTTTTGAAAATTAACTAAAATAATAAGCATTATTCGAATCCTGAATTCCATATTTTAAAACCTTTATTTTGTGTCAGTGCATACCAAGTATATATTAATGAGTAAACTTCACTAAGCCCTGCTCTTATTTCCTATCGAAGCTGTTAAAAAGACACAATTCAAAGCGGGATCGCTTCAGACAAAACAAAGGCATGCTTCTTGAAAAGAAAGTAGTAAGATGATAATTAAGTAATGTTTTTGCAAATGCAACCCACGTCTTCTCGCAGGATATCTGTGCTTTATCATATTGGTTCCATTCATTTCCCCCTCTCCTTCCTACAGCTTATATTCTTTCTTTCATTCCTATTGCCCTCATTTTTGTTTGTTTCTTTTTTTTTTAAAATCAAGCCATGCTTCTAAGCTCTTTTTTTATCTTTTGTTGCTTTTGCTCTGACAATTATTTTAATTGTGACTTTTTGTCCTGTTCTCCGGCTACTTTTGATTGTCTTTTCGTTTGATTTTCGAGAAGAGTTTCCTCTTGTCATCAGTATCGATTTGATATTAATTCTTTTTTATGCTTTTGTCAATATCTTAAGTTACATTTGAAATATTTTACAAAAGACTGATCGACCTCTTGATGGATATTTTATTTATTATAGCTGTTCGAGAGATCCAAAATTTAGTTATTTGTTTACAAAGAATTTAGAAATAAGAACCAATTAGCTTGTATTGGCGTGAAAAGGTGTGGGATGGACTAACAAAATGGCTCAAAGTAGAAAGCGTGCAGAAGGACTGAAAGTGACAAGTAGTAGATGTGCATGGAAGGTCATGATCGTCTACGCTAAAGAGCACGGCACCTGATTGATAGATATGCTTAGAAAAAGTCTTATCATTAAACTATCAACCACGTAATGGATTATTCCATGATTTAACAGAAGTTCAAACATGTTAAAGGTATTGTAAACTAACCGCATCATAGTCTTCTTCCGTCTTAAGATGGTGGGAGATAAACCTCACAGCTTCGATTGTTTTGTGCAGCTCTGGTGTTATCAACATTTGGTCGCCGTTTAATTTGTCAACTTGCTGCTCTGGTGGGTGGTCAAAAAAAGCGGACTGGATACTTGAGGCGCATTTGGAGTCATTTTTCCTCTGATTGGGTCGGCGTTTGACCTCATTAAGTTCCAGCAAATCGTCGTTGCCCATCCCTGTGCCCAAGGCTTCACTTGTGTTCAGAGGTATTAGCAAATTGTTCCTCCTTCCCTCTGCAGTGGAGTGGAAGCTGGGAGGGGGGTTGTAGGTTGATCCCTCCCATCGCTCATCGTGATCTGGCCGCTTCATAAAGAGATACTTGGGAAGTTCGCGGAGGAAGACGATCCTTACCCAGCGCGGCATCTGATGGGTGCGTGGGGTGCGATAGTTGCGGCTGATGACGATCACGGTAGAAAGAATGGCGATGAGATTCATAATAAAAGTAAATAATAAGTATTTCGCTATCAGAGGGATGGTGAGAGATGGTGGCAGAATCTTCGATACCAGCAGCAGGAACACAACCAATGCTAAAAGGATAGAGATACAGAGTGTAATTTTTTCTCCAGCGTCAGCAGGCAGAGCAAACACGCAAATACTCACAAAGGAGATCAACACACATGGAATGATGAGATTAACTGTGTAGAACAAGGTTTTACGTCGAAGTACAAAGTTAAAGATTATTTGTTCTTTATACTCATTTGTTATCTCGTCTTTGATGGTCAAGATTTTGCCAGGGCAGTCTATGATATCCCAGCTTCCGCTCTTAAGATAGTCAGTAAGATCGAGCTTATCCATGTTCTGGTAAAATTTGTAAGTAAGGGCATTTCCCTTGTGAGTCCATGATCCAAATTTCATCTCACATACTTGTTGATCGAATGGAAAATACAAGACGTCGATAGAACAGGAGCTTTGATAAATTGCAGGTGGGATCCAGTTAACATTTCCACTGCTGTAAAGGACGCAGTTGGATTTATAGGTAACTTCAAAATTACCGTCAGCGCTGGTGGGACATAAATTAAATGATGTCATGAGTTGCACATATTCCATAATAAAAACAGGACACGCCTCGTAGAACACATTTGACTTAAGACCGGTATTAGTTGCCGTTATTAAAATTTACTTTGGATCGTAACCCATTGTTAAGTTGTTGCTTTTTTTGTTTTCGTTTTCGTTATTTTTTTTTTTTTTTTGAGGCGTCGTATAGTTCTACACATTTAATTACACCTCATGAAATCTAAATTTAGGTGTATGGTTATTAAGAAACTGTAATACTTTAATATAACTTAACATATGTGAAGCCACATGATTAATGCTACCGTAGAGGATAAAAAAAAGTAAAGCTGCAACAACATACTAACTCACGCTAGAGAATATGTACTATATGATTAAAAAACAAAGGATCTTTCTTACTTGTTAAAAAGGACAAAATCTGGAACCCAAACTTTCTCTGGTTTGATTCTAAAGGAGTCTATGTTGCCATACTGGAATGGATCCCATGCCAGCTGATAATCGTCCCAATACTGGCAATAATGATCATAATGGTAGAAAGAGAAAAGGTGTTTAACATTGAAGCAAAGTACTCAATACAGATCTATTGCAAACTATTTTCCCTTGATGTATTGTGATAATGAAGCACATCATATTTGTTTTTTTGTCGGGAAAGATTTTAGTACGCCAAAACTTCTAAGTTCAGATTTTTTTTTTAAACTGTTCTTTCTTTTGGGTTTTTTACCTCGTCGATCTATAGAGAGGGGTCTCATATCAATCCGAGTATAATTTACAGGCCCAATGAGAAAAAAATCCACATTATCTAATGTCTTGAAAACAAAATCGTCAAGATTTCACAAGGTAAAAGAGAATTTTGCTTATTATCTCCAATACTCTTATGCTTAGAAGCAAAAAAGAAGACAAAGAAAAAAAGGATACAATAAATTATGTATAAAATCGGCTTATGACTTATTCAAAATTAAAGTAATATCAGAGTTAAGGGTATTTTTTAGACAATATCAAAAAAAAAAATCTCTCTTGGCCCTTTTTAGTTTGTGAGATTTTATAGTGTTTTTCAAGCATCAAATTCAGTTTCTCTCCGTAGCATTCAACAATTCATGTACTGTTGACTCCATATCATATTTAATTGATATGTTCTTTTCTTAAAAGAAGTCATTCAAATGCAAAAGTTTTTACGAAGGAGTCAAATTTATAGCTATCTGAACTTGTGAATTAAGCAAAACCAAAATTACGTGTAAACAGGATTAGTTTGGCCCTGTACCTAAACCTCCAGTGGTGAACACAATATTGCACTATGGCTGAGGCGCTAGTCAAGCAAGACAATAGGATAGAGAAGTGGCTGCCTTCCTCAAACTAAATATCCCTCTCTAAAGTGACTCGAAACAGCTATGAATCGACGATTATGATCGTATTGGGGGGGGGGGGGGGACAAATAGATTCTTAAAATTTTTATGGTGATAATATATGAATCTTTGCTGCTAGCGGTAGTTCTGAGTATGGATTTGATAATAAATTATGGATAACGATGATGATAATGATGAAAATGAACATGATTTTATTGTGATGCTTAAACTAATCTGACTGGCGCTACGCAAACATTACGATCATGAACAAGGTTGCTGTTGTTACTAGGGTACCGTGCTCTTCTCATCATGAAAACGACATTGGATTTTTTTCTGAGATTTAAAATAATTAATGGTATTGTCATAATCTGTACGGCGAATAGCAACTTTACTTTCGGCTTTAAGAAATTTTCAATTTATTATTTTTGTGTGATTGAAACATCGTGTCTGATTTGACAAATCTGATTTAAAGGTGCCCTGCAATTTTGACAAATAACTTGACTTTAAAATTAAGGTTGTAAATGTTTGTTTTAGAGGCACCATATAAATTTGCATGCTCCAGAATAATACAAATGAGAAGATTTCAGCACAGGAAGAACTTAGCGGGGAGTAATGTGCAACAAGCATTTGTTATCTGGTCCTTAATATTTTCCTGCATATTCACTGTCTGCACATAACTATAGTGGCACTTGCTTAGACAACCTGATTGAAGCAAGACGATTTTACCCCTAGCTTGGTATAATTGATAGGAAATAATGGTTATGCTAGACTTCAAACTTCTCGGTCTACACTTTCAGCTACAAATAATTATGCAAGCTGATTTCCACCAAAAACATGCTAATAGAGAGTTTCAAGCTCAGCTCTTATCGAAGGACATCAATCGATATTTTGAACAATGGTGGAGATACATCGTTACTCGCAACTGAAAAGATGGACCCTCTAGGATTTGCATCGCAAGAGGGAGTGTCCCTTGTCTCGACATCGCAAGAGATAATTCCGCAGTCCTCTACATCGCAAGAGAAAGGGCCTCAATCCTCGAAATCACAAGAGCGAGGACCTCAAAACAGTATTAGATCCGACGTATTATTTCATATTAGTTTCCTCTCTTCCTTAGGATGAAGCTTTGTGCATTATATTTGTTTTCATCATACTCGATATTTCATTGATTTTCGAAATACCTAAAAGCAAAATCACAATTCCATTTTGCCCTTTGTCAACCCTAGAGAGCCCTTACAACACAATGAACCTTTTTTTTTTTCAAATGAAGGTAAAATCAGTTTTGTTAAATGCATCGCAAACTTTCACATCGTGAACGGCAAAATATAATCTCGGTGTGAACAATTGATGTCGCACACAATATTTTATGATTTCTTAACAGTCATGCCAGATTGTATCCTGTTGCTCATAATGCAATAATCATTGACAAACGCCTGATGTTCACACAGCAGCAAAAACTGTCTTTTATTTACATAACAACGGAAAAAATAAAAAAAAAATTGTTTCGTTTTTATCTTGATTGAAATAAAATAATACTTCCCTATGACTTTTTTTTTTTGGTTTATACAGTATGCTTTCTAAAAAAACACATGTCTTTCTCAACATAAAACGAGGTTTTGAAAAAATAAGCAATATATGATTGCTTCTAACACTATAATGACAATACAGATTTTAACCAAGTTCTCTCGCGGAAAACTGTAGTAAGACTAGCCCATCTCCTGATTTTTTTTCTTCATGCATTTTAAGGGCGGATATGTTGCATGTTAAATTTGTCAAAAGTGTCAAAAAAGTTCAAAAAATCATTTTTTATTCAGGTCAAAAGAATAAAGCAATCAACTCTGAAAATGCTTGTCTACTGTTGCCTAGAAGAGATAAAAGACAGGTCCTTTTTAACTTCTCCTGAAAAGTTGTGTTTTAACATTCACTATTTTTTGTGGACGACGATTTATAGAAGTTATATGTTGTTAATGTTGCATGTCATTTTTTATGATTGGGCTGTAATTGCATGGATAAAGAACTGTAATTTCTGATAAATTATTTATTCTCATTTGGACACAGAATATTAAACAAAATAAGTTCAGAATATCGTAATATTTAAATGTTTTGAATATGGCAAGTGGCGATACTTATTTTGGTTATGATAAATCAATGTGATGACGTATCGCTAGTAAAATCAAGTAGGCAACATCTCCTTCAGCAAGTTTGGTCGACAAATAAGATTTTTATTTTGTTCTGTCTCTTTCTTTCCTTTGCTAAACATTGCGCTGTTTATCAAAATGTCTAGAATATGAACTTACCACTTGTAACCACACGTTTGTTTTCATCACTTGATTGACCTCGTCCTGAAAGTAGAATTAGTTGAATTTCATTACGCGTTAAATTTGATTTGTATTTTGGTTTATATCAATATCTACAGACTAGCCTGAGAAATTTGAGGTCGCAAAGTACACAATTTTGATACTAAACTTGTAGCAGATTAATTTGTAGAACATCTAGACCATATGCAAAACAACGCATGTTTGTGTTTCAAAAAGTACACAGACCTTAATGCACAATACTTGATTCCGGAGACCTAATAACACCAATCATTCTAAGGAATAAATCTATTCACATGCCTCAGAATTTTCACCTGTTGAGTTTGCTTCTCTCATTATTTCTCCCTAAAGATATAAATCAGTCTATGAAATCTATCATTAGAATTTTTATAATGAGACGGCAAGAGTAGGAGACAGACAGACAGACAGACTAAAAGGTAAAAAGGGAAACAGAAAAAGAGCGATATACAAAGGGACAGAAAGATAGACAGGCTAAATGAGAGAGAAAGAGCGTAAATAAAGGAATGATATTTTGAGGTAATTCATGGGGGAGAGAGAGAGAGAGAGAGAGAGAGAGAGAGAGAGAGAGAGAGAGAGAGAGAGAGAGAGAGAGAGAGAGAGAGAGAGAGAGAGAGAAGGGAAGAGGGGGGGGGGGGGGTAATGCAATGAAAAACCTTACCACGTTTATGATCTGGCTAAGGGCAAGGCTAAAACTAATTTCTAGTGAGTCGTTGTTGTTGGGCACCGGGCGGATCAGCGGGTTGTAGCCTTTTTTTTCGAACAAGTCGTATATAAGACGTCTCTCGTTCTCACCTAGAAGGAAAGGTATAGGGATTGATTTTTATGGAGCGTTTGAAATTTTTAAAGGTCGGAACACTAAACACAATATGGCATTGGAAATTACAGCAGATACTATTGCAGTTTTTCGACAAAATGTTGAGATAGACCTTGTTGGTAGCAAGAAAGCTGATAGTATCTCAGTTTTCTCACTTGCTCATCACCGAATACTACTATCTCATTTCGTATCACAGAGATATCTCGATACGAATAATTGACTCGGATCTCAGCCACTCTATTTACAAGTCTATCTCTGTGAAAACTGAAAGTGAAAGATTTCACAATTACACTTATACTTTATAGATAGATTACTTTCAGGCGAAAATTGGTGTGGGTCAGCACTATAATGGTTTTAATACCCGCCAACTGAACTAACAAAGCAGCAGTTTTGATTACCTTCTCTTTCGTCAGGATAAATGATCTTCGTGCACGCTGCAGAAAGAACTTTACTGGCGCTGCAGGTAAAGAAAACTTCGCTCGTTTCATTGTTTTTTCTATATCTAAAATGTTTTTGTTTCCTCTAGGAGAGGATTACCTCGGTGAATTTCATATTTGTCGTGTTTTGAATTGATATTTTTTTTTTAACTGGGAACCGTCAGAATTTAGTTCTACGCGTGTGATCTAGACTAACTTTATGCTACAATAAGACTTTCATCTTCATGTCAAAAAATCTTATTTGAGATTTTTAACATTCACTCTCATTCTTTGTTTCAATAATTTTAAAACTTTATCTTTAACTTGATTTCATCTTTGCCTTGATGTATCTGGATTCACATTAATTTTTTCGTCATAAAGAGCCTGAATTAGGTCTTGAATGAATTTAGCAATAAACCTTTATGCAGCCTTAGATAAGGATCTAGGTTTCTCTATCTAAAAAGTGTTTTGGTCGTTGGCATTTTGAGAGTATTGATTCATTTGTCTGTGTTTTTTGCTGCGCATTTTGACTTTGAATCTGTGTTATTTCTTAGACTATTTTGAAATAAGTAAATAATTATCTTCTCAGGCACAAACAATTACATTTAAATACAGATATCTTCTCCTTTTTATCTTTACAGATATCTTTCTTTCTCATTCTGTACCGTACTTAGTATACATACATATATATATATATATATATATATATATATATATATATATATATATATATATATATATATATATATAAAGATAAAGAAGCTATGTTTAAAATATGTGTGTGTTTGTGTGTGTGTGTACAATTTCTATCAGATTGTCCTATGATGCAATGTGATCAGTGCTTGGGATGTTTCTACTGCGATTGCCTGGATATCGGTTTGAGTCGGATATCGGTTTGAGTCGGACTACATGAATACCGAAGTAAACCTGACTTTAATGTTCTAAAACTAGTTATTAGAGTTGTATGAGGAAGAAGAACTGCCTCTTTGTCGTTATTTTTTTTACTATTTTTTTATTTATTTTCCTTATTTTTTTATATGTTATTGTACTAATTTTAACTCCTAAAACTCATTGAATTTCTGGTCATTCTACGCGTCAAGTCCCTTTAACTTTAATGATGAACGGTAAATGCGTATTCAATTTTTTATATAAAAAATGGTAGCAGCCACTAAAAGATTCCATAACAAAACATGAAGGCTTTTCAGAAAAAAAAAAATTGAACACAGAGAACATTCATAATCTTTTCCTCATAAAGACTATCACTATTAACTAATTTTACATTAAATTGAGAATTTTCAAAAAATGGACATGGAACAGGACAGTTTGACAGCTAAGAGGAAAAACAACTCGATGCAACAACACTGTGTGCGGATCGATGAACAATAAAATAAAAAAAAGAAGTCACTTATTTAACTAACTTTTATTATACTATTACAAATCAAATTTTAAAAGTATCTTTATTCTACAAAACATGCTAAGAGCAAAGGTTTCTAAGTCCACTAAGTCTTTCCAGTTTCTGTTGGTTCAGATAAGAATTACTTCTAAACTATGAAGTTGGGTGAGAAAACAAAATATTCTATCGTGTGTCGGTTTCTATGACGTTTTCCAGATTACATAGAATCAGAGAGCTATTTCGCTTCTTTTTCTTTTAAGATAAGATCTGGGGGACGAACTATATGATAAAACGTTTTTTTTTTTCTGCCCCAACTTTCTCAAGGTGAAAATTCTAAAGAAAGCCGTTTGTTTTTGGAGAGAAACAAAGAAAGAGGGAAAGAGAGTTGGTGCAGATAAACATGTCCTGGTCTGCTTAACTCTCTATTTTTCGATTTTACACGCAAGAGCGATCTGATTGTCAGCATTATTATTTATAAAACCATTGAGATACAGTCGGATTACTACGCATTATTGACGCACATCAAAACATCAATTTTTTTTCTAGGCTTAGAATATCTTGATGTGCTTGTTGCGTCATAAGATCTCGGTGTCATAGGGCCGACCTAAATGTGTTTGTTGAGCACACAAGCTATAATCTTTTTCCACTACTATTCACCAAGTTGGCGATTTACTCACCTCTCGCGTCAAGCTTGCAATCTCCTCTATGGCCTACTATTATAGCAGTCACAAGCACAAACACCAGCATAATGACCGTACCGTTTCTGAAGAGACACGTCAGCTTATTCAAAATTTCAAACTATTCTATATCTGTAATTTAATTTTAGCAAAACACTTCATTGCAGATTACACAACCGTGCTAGTTTAAAATATAGTCGATGAAGTGCAAGCTTCGAATGGACGAGATGAGATAACTGTCTCAGAAATGCCACAACGAATTTTCCTCCTCACTTATGCAAAAAGGTTTCATAAAATTAGTACATTACTATTTGGGCAGTTTTAGAGGCAAATTGCATTTATTATTCTTCCTGAAACCATAGAGAGTGTTTTTCAGTTCACAGGACCTCTTGAGGAACGAAAGGTGCGAAATTTTCATGAAGAGCAGAGAGCTCGACTTATCTACCTGGTACTCTATTCGTGTTAGTTTCATCACAGTAGGTAAAAAGCGATGGTTTGCTCCCAGCCGGGCCACGCTGGCAGTGCTCATGAGATGTGGCTCTATTATCATTATCCAGTGTTGCCCAGGCGCTGAGAGGCTGAGCATTGCTAGAATGCAGACTGATTGACACAAGAGAGAGAGAGAGAGAGAGAGAGAGAGAGAGAGAGAGAGAGAGAGAGAGAGAGAGAGAGAGAGAGAGAGAGAGAGAGAGAGAGAGAGAGAGAGAGAGTTTCATGCAGGTAGGTAAAGCGTATGCTTAGGGCTAATTGAATTTAAAAAATTAGAATAGCACTTCAAATCGACAGCTCTTCAAAACTTTTATCATAATTTTATCTCCATTTGCGAACAGATTTTTATGGTTATCATCTCACGAATGCATACTGCACCGGCAAAAGATAGCGATACAAATAACCAATTAAGGTTTAATACACACGGAGAAAGACACAATCTGAGGATGAATTCAGGATAAACCAATCAAAGTTTTGCTAATGGAAAAGAAAGGGACATACAAGACATTCAGGGAGAAAAAGACATAGTGATTTAATAATACATAGATTGAACAAAAATAAAAAAAACCGATAGGAAGAAGAAAATAATAATGTGACAAACAAGTAAATCAAAACAAAACATACTAAAAGATTAGTGTATTGCCTTTATGTTAGTAATAATTGACCCAATTCTTTTCCATAAACCAGCTAGTATGTGACTACTGATAACTGTGTGTCTGTAGGCCTTATCCTTGTATTGTGCTGCGCATTAAAAAATCAAAATTTTAATCTTATTCTCATTTTATTTGAAGAAATGCTATATAAAGCAAAATAGAGAACATTTTGGTCGATATATTCGTTGTTGACACAGTCGTTTTAAGCACATTATAAATTACTCATCAGTTTGTCTTGCAGTCACATGACAGCGTATTTTACCTGTAATAGGAATAGCATCATCAGGAAAGAAAATTGTGATCTTACCTTGCCTAAAGCATAGAAAAGAGGCATTTTTGTTTTTATTTTATTAGATGTAGTAAAATTACTCATTGAATATATAGAAATCAAGCTATCCGTATGATTTTTTTTTTCATTGGAAAGTAAATTTATGGTTATGCAGGTGGATAGATTAGATAGATCGGTCGGAAGACAGGCAGGGTAGACAGAGCGGGAAAAAAATTGATGGGTAGAATTAGTCTCTTTATATATATATATATATATATATATATATATATATATATATATATATGTGTGTGTGTGTGTGTGTGTGTGTGTAAAGATTATCTATTTTCTAGAGTACAAAGTTACTGGAGTGTTGTGAGAGAGATTTACATTCTAGAACCATAGGCTAGCTCGTCGGAATTACACTTAATCTTTGCCCACTATTGTTGACTAATTTTTTTAGACCAATAAACCAACAATTATGCAAAGATATTTTCGTGTGTTCATTTCATCACAGTTATCACAGTTATCCTACATTCACTAAAAGGATACAAATGATTGTCATTTCCAAAGACCCCCCCCCCCTTTTCTCTTTATTTTAAAATTAAAATGCAATTATAACAATGGGTCCTATAAGTGAGAGCATGTTCTTTTCTATGTCAGCAATTGTTAGAATAGAAAGGATAGAGGAATGCGGGGGTAATGACGGTGATGGAATTTTATTAACAAAATGGAAATAATTAAAAATAAAAAAAAACCAGAACCAGGAATTCTTGATTTTACAATCAGCCAGTTAATCATTTACCAGTTTTAATGGTTAGAACCATTTTTTTTTTAAATATTACTCCCATATTCATTTTTGGGTGTCTATTTAACTGTTTATTTTGATATTTTTGTCGTGATTAAGACTGGTATGCATTTTGGGAGTTAATCCTGCACATACTATGTCTTTCTGAAAAATATACAAAGTTTGTTTTTAGAAATCTGTATAAATAGAGCCCATTTTTGGGCTCTTTTATATTTTTGTCTCAAAAGAGTCGGCGAGTTGTCGCACTCATATCTTAGTGGATAGTAGAAAGTATCAGTTACTTCCTTTTTAACGTATAAAAAAAAAAGATAAAAGATATTTGCCTGGATTGAGTATACTACCCACATGAGAGGCAAATAATATTCAGGTTGTGCAAATTACGGTATTTAAAAAAAAAAACTTTTTTAATTTTGATTTTCAAATAAATATCGGAATGATGAACCAAACACACGACTGTGGTCAAATATATCTTGTACAGTGTCTAAAAGGTTTTGGGAAAGGTGATCGTAGAACGTGTAGGGTTAATGGAATCGCACTCTGTGCACTAGACTTCTATTGCGCAGAAAGCGTGACAATGGGCCTTATTGATATACCAAGCTGAAAACCCCGCTCTACAAACCGGACCCTGGTGTCAATTTGCCCAGGATGGGGTGCGTGTGTGTATTTAAAGAGGCTTATAAATGGTCTTGAAATTTCTCCTTTTACTTACATGATCCAGATAAAATTATATGCTTCCATCTATCCATCTTTATATAGAATCTAGATATCTCGATAATTCTAATTCTAAACAAAAAATTTAGATATAAAACTCAATTTTTTTAAATAAAGGAAATCGAATTCATATTCTATTCTTTCCCAATCTGTTTTTACCTTTAAACGCTTTTTAGAAAGCTCTTTTTTTCGCATTAAGTGCATTGCGTTGCGGGAATTCCTAGTCACGCAGTTATTTAAACTTAGATCCACACATCAAGTTGATAGAGAAACTAATACTTCTGTTGATAAAGATTGAAAAAATGGCATGCGAAATTGAGGATCATAAGTTAGCCAATATTGACGAAACAAAGCATTTTGGGGAAATTGAGGAAAGCAGTTTGCGATGATTTTTTTTTATGGATTAGATCCTAGCCACATGAATGCTGTAGACGCCTTGAAAGTTTCAAAGGTGTGCGTTGGGTAATAACGGAAGAGTCGCGGTCAAAGCCTCCCAAGTTCGCTTTTATATATTATAGATGAAAAGAAGCTTACCGACGACAGAGGGCGATGTCTTTGGTATGAGCAATTTTTTTAATTTAAATGGAAAATGCGACCTATTTCAAAGCGTATGTTTAAATGATGTATGTACAGTATGTACAAAAACGTTCACGATTTCTGTTGTGAGTTTATCGGACTGCGTAGGATTCATAGCCGGCGAGTTTGAGAATTAAGTACTAATATCACTACACAAATATTTCTTGAAACTCTCTCCACACATCGCTGTCATTCTTTACCTCCTATAAAATTGTTTGAATGCTGCGGAGTAAAAGTAATCGTAAAAGATTTTCTATAAATAAGATGAGATTAGAACTCCTCACCTGGTAGCCTAGGCCAACCTAATTGAGCAACATCTTTTCAATTAAACATGCTCTCTATCTAAGGTTCGTTATATAAATTTAAAATTTGTACTTGATGTTGCCCACCACCTCTTTCTGCTCCGCAAATAGAAACATGTCAATGAGCGCTAGGTGGCTCAAGGGTTAGTACGATTGACTGGCTATAACTGGCTTGCTCCTGATTGGCCAACATAATGGAGGAGTCGAACCCCTCAAAAACAGCCCTATTCTTGGAGCCTTGAAACAAAACCAAAAAAAAAAACAAAAAATAAAAAAATAAAATATAGATCTAAATCCAGGCTAAAAATAATATGTATATATATATATATATATATATATATATATATATATAAAATCTATATATAATTTCTAGGTCTTATAATCACTTTAAAGGACTAGAGATAGGTCTAAATCAAATATATTTTTCCTCTTAATGTGGTTCAGATAAAAACTTTCATGTAGATCTCGATCCAGAGCTACATTCATATAGCATACGATATCTAGACTTGAACAAAGCCTAGATAGAATGATTAAAATAATAATTCACGGGCAGCAGCTAAAGATGAAAAACCTTAGCTTTGAAAAATATGAAAATCATTCTTGAAATTCTCTAATATCGGTGAATGGTGAGATTTTTTTTTTGCATAAGTTGATAACTTTCTACACCGCTGTGTTCAGGCTTCGAGCATAGGCAAAAGTGATAATGTAAAAAAAAAATCCTATTAGTGGATTCCATGTAAATCTCATTTGACCTCGCGCAAAATGAAGCACATATAAGGAACTTATTAATAGCGGTTGGAACTTATTTCTCATTTTATGGCGGAAAAAAATGACAATCTTGTGAGAGCGAAGCATAAGTATAGTGTCTCCGTAGCAGCAATTAATCTATTTTCAATTTTATGATCCATATCTTTAATACAAATTTAAAAAATGTAAAGCACTTATTTTTAGCTAACAGACTTGAAAAAAAAATCCGGCGCTATTAGATTTCAAAACAAATCATAAATAAAATGTCTTGAAACGTGGCTCCACGTTCCATGATTATCCTCTCAAAAGACAAACGTCCCTGTATAATGACGGATGAAATATTTAAAACTTGACCAAACACTTTTTACTTATACTTGGAGTAAAACTTACCTATTCCCGGAATCCCAACGCCGATGATTTTTGGAATCAAACAAGTAAGAACATACAAAATCCAAAGTTTTAACGTCATCTTGTGCTGAAAACAAAATTAATGGCTCTTTATATTGGAAATATATAAACTGCTTCTTCATAGAACACCGAATATGGACCAAAATTAAGCTCAGTTACAAATGGTCGTTCATTCTTTTTTTTCCCCTGCTCCGCTGGTCTCCTTACCGGCGTTGTCTTGGAAAACTAGATATCGCGTACAAAATTTGCAATTAATTAGGGGCCCTTTGTTAAGTCGCATGTAACGCAAACAGCTGCACTCAGGCCAAGAAAAGAACTGTGAAAACCACTGTATCGAGTATCAGGTGTTAAATATCAGTTTATTTATTGGGAATCCTTTTTGAAAATTTCGCAATAAATGAACAATGAAGCGCAGGGAAATGAAAAATAAAAGATAGGCATATATCCACTTTTTGTTTAAAATTATTATTATTATTACTATTATTATTATTATTATTATTATTATTATTATTATTATTATTATTATTATTATTATTATTATTATTATTATTATTATTATTATTATTATTTTCACTCTTAATCCAATAGGATCAATTTCACGGCGTTGAAATAAAATGGAACGTGTGCAATAGCAAAGTATTAGGACTGTTATAACAAACAAGTGCCAGAGGAATCGTTGGGAACAATTCGCCAAGAGAAAGCATACCTCTCTGTCCGCAATGGCTTGGAGTCTTAAAGCATTAAGGACCAGCGTTATGTGTGCGCTTGTCGAAGCGTAACACGTGGAAAGAAGAGAGAGAGAGAGAGAGAGAGAGAGAGAGAGAGAGAGAGAGAGAGAGAGAGAGAGAGAGAGAGAGAGAGAGAGAGAGACAGAGAGACAGAGACAGAGAGTCAGAGACAGAGACAGAGAGAGAGAGAGACAGAGAGACAGAGAGAGACAGAGACAGAGAGAGACAGAGACAGAGAGAGAGACAGAGAGAGACAGAGAGAGAGAGAGAGAGAGACAGACAGACAGACGGTCACAGAGAGACAGAGAGACAAAGAGAGCGTTAAAGTAATCCTTTATAATGATTGATATTCGGTTGACATGGTTGACTTAGCTTATCAGGAATGCTTATAACGATCTTGAGGAATGTGATAGACTTGCCTAGTTGATAACTATGTAATTAAAAGAAAGAATGCACACACTAGTGCATCTTTCAAAACGATAAATGATTTTCAACATTGAATAATTACACTTTTGGAGAAAATCCACAAGAGCTCATTATTTCCTCCAACACTTGATATGGATGTATTTTGATTGTGCAGATACTGAATACAACAAAACACTCAGAAAATATTTAACAGACTGAAGAAAAAGCAAAGACTTACTTAGCCTATCAATTTTCAATTTACTATTTAGGCCACATTTTGTCAAATCGCAGGTGTAGAGCGCAATAAAAAGGAGAAAAAAATGATTTTATCTTCAAACAAATTTTATTGAAAAGAATAAATCAAAACAAGGACCGATGAAAAGATCCTTTTGAAGTTTAGTCCTTGTCGGTTTTGATAAGATTTATACGCTAAACATCTTTTTTTTTAAATTACATTAAATGCAATACTCGTGTAATACATAAACTATATCACCACATAGATCATTGCAGTATAGTTCTTAAAATGCAAACTTAAGTTTTAAAAGTGCAACGATCAGTACAGTTTCTTCTATTTTGTTACAGGAATGAAAATAAAGGAGCTATCGTCCTGACGTGGTACAAAGGCAATGAAGAGAGGAAACGTTAAAAGGTCCTCCTTCCTTTCAAACTCATTTCTTTTTCTGTCTCTTAGTTGAAATATATGAAAATATGAAATAGAGAAAAAAATGAGGTAGTGGGTTCTGTATTTGTGTGGATCATCTGCTGGTGGAGTTGGATCTCAGCTAGAGTCCTATCCTTAGCTCAAGAGAGAACTGCCGCTTCCGTGAAAGGTGCTCCTTAGGGCATTTAAAATTAAAATAAGAATTTTTTCCTTCCACACATATAGTTTAGCTTTTAGTATCATGAGAATCAGCAGAACAAAACCGAACTAAAAGTAGAATTTTTTTTTAATATAAAATTCTCTCAAGTTTTGCAATATTTGCATGCATGTTTCCAGTTGGTGATTGCTTTAATTTCGAACTCACTAGAGCTTGAAATAGATTGATCATGTATTGACCGAGCACAGTCTTGTTGTTTAATGATTTCTTTTCTTAAAAAAAATAAAAAAAAAAACAAAAACGATCAAGTAAAAGTAGAAAGGATTCACTTTACCAGTACGTCTATAACTGTAAAAAAAAAAAAACAACCAATAAACAAAACAAAACACCTTGCAGTTTACAAAGAGGAAAAACGTTTAAAATCCGTTGCAAATAATTATAGTGCTACAACTGCCATTGTAACTACATATACATCCCATTTGATGAAATAGATAAACCTGAAAATTGCATTTTAGCAATGGACGAAGTTCAGACCTCTATTTCATAAGTATCAGCCAATTGCAATGCTACAATGAATTCAGATTTGAAACAAAAAGAGAACAGAAGGAGCTGTGCGGAATTATAGGAAAAGTTTTAATCAAGAAAATGTAAAATCAATTCAAATAAGAGATTTAAAATCTAGCCTTAGTTCATAAATAAGCCATTATTCCCTATATTTGGGTAGGCCACTCAATTTTTTAGCGTACTGGGTTGATGAACAGAGAGTAATGGGCCCTTGACAAATCTTGCATGTCTATTATTATGATTCAAATCAGAACCTTCTGTTATAAGTTTGGTTGCTCAAGTCTAGTCCACAACAGCATAGCCTATTGGCAATACACATCCATATCCACACACTACAATGTTCATTATAACATATCGTGACAAGAGTTTGAAAATGCACTTCTACAAACTCATTTTAAAGAAGGTTTAGAACAAAGTTGGTTTATGTATTTTCAGAGGAACCTGTGTAAAGGCACAAGAAGTTAGGATTTCAAATCCAAAGTTCAAGAACTATAACTTAAATCTTATATAAAATTGCCCTAAATATCCCAGTTTAAAAAAAAAATCAATAGTTTTTAAATTTTGTTATTAAAGTCAAGTCACTTAAGAGAAGTTATCTGATAGACTTTTGTAACATATATTTTTTCTCCATCTTATATTAGGTATCACAGACTGATTTTTCATGTACAAACTCAGCAAATGAAACAACCAAATAACATTAGGCTGCCTGAATTGTGTCACAACCTGGTTCACAGGCTATCGAGAAAGACGACCAGGAAAAATTATTAGATGAAAACCTACCCTTTATTTTGATTGGGAAAATTTGTGTAGAATAAACGTCAGGTCTTGTGAGCCTTCTTCTCCAGATATAAAATTTATCAAGGAATCAGAGCAGTACTATACAAAGGGAGGGCAAAGTTAACTCCAGGTCCCACGGATAGCCTTACCTAGTACCCTAAAAATGCTCTAATGTTCTTGAAATGCCACACAACCTACTACGATGAGCGTGAAGCAATATAGCGGTCAGTGAACAATGCATGACAGCAGAAGATGAGAGAGAGATTTGAAACGCATTAATCCGTTTTAACCAGAAACGCTGCTGTTATAGGAAGGAAAATCTACTCAGTGATGGCAGCACGCCAAACGAAATGCCTTAGTGATATCTAAGTATAAAAATAAGACAGTTTTCGAGTTTCAGGATGCTTTGAAAAGAGCAAGAATAATCTGAGAAGCCAGCAAAATCAAAGAAACTAAACCGTGATGAAAATGACAGACTTGGTATATCATCAAAATTCATGATGCAGCTCGCTCTCAAGATATATCATGTCTCTGAGGATTATATTGATCATCCTGGATGACTGCCGTACTCCAGTGATAAGGTTTTAATTTAACAGCCATAACACAGAATAAATCACCTTGGAATTTAGAATTGTAATTGTATGCAAGATATTCCCAGAACTGTTAGTAATGGCAAAGATTTAGAGATTTACGAAGTATATTCTTAATACAATACATGTAATTATTTAGCTAAGCCAGATTATTCAAGGCCTAGTCTATCCGATGCATTAGAGCCACGAAGTCGTAGATCTATATAGCTTTTGTCAGATCAATCACCTAATTTTTTTTTATATAGATCTACATATATTGAAATTTTAAAGCCATTGGTAGTAGAGTATGATTAACTAAAGGGAAGACAAACCCTCACGTTTTTTTCAAGCACAGAATATTCTGCCAATATATATATATATATATATATATATATATATATATATATATATATATATATATATATATATATATAACTCCAAACCTTTTCTTACTTTTAAAGAATTAGCAGAAAAATAATACAACATTTACTGCAAGAAATTCAGTACCTCGAACAATTTTCGGAACAGAAGAAAAACCGAAAAAAATTATGCATCACATCGTGCATCCATATATATATAGTTTGAAGATAAGTTGGAATAATTGGTAAGAGTGCTCAACTGTGGGAGCATTTCATAGATATAGAAGATCTTACCTTAAATTCTCTTCATACGACACTGGTGTTTCGAGCGGAGGACAAAGGTGTCGCCTGTCCTCCGCTCTCTTCGGGTATGACTGAGGTGTGTTCGGTCCCGTTCCGACCTTGTGTTGTTGTTTCTTTTGTTTTGTTACTCGAAACACCAGAATTTAAGGTAAGATTTTCTACATTATATATATATATATATATATATATATATATATATATATATTATAATATACACACTTCTAGATTACATCGTATTTCTAATGTATATTAACCTTGCAAAGAGTGATACTTTATAAAAATGTTTGCAAAGTTTTTAGAGATGTACAATTATGCTGAAATTAATATTTTAAGGCACTTTTCAACACAATATTCCACTAGAACACTATTGTTTATAGCACAGGATAAGTAAAGTTTCCATCCTCATTGACCAAAACAGTTTTGGCGGCTCCGGAAAATTACGAAAATACCCGGGACATCCCGAAAGGACGCCACTTCCAAGTTCCATACGACTTTGTGTTCATAATTTATCATTTCAGCTTCTTTTAACACCACCAATTAAAAAAAAATCAACCTAAATCAACTCTGATCTGATCAATACCTAGTGTACTGAATTGAGCATAAACGTTGTTGCGATTGAAGAGATCTAGCAATAGGCTGCGAAGACGACAATATGAATAGCAAAACTCAGAACAACTTGGACAAGATGAAACTTGAAAGGTGAGGTTTCGCAAATTATTTTGATCTAAATCTCTAGATTTGTATTATAATTACACCAAGGAGGCCCTTCATGTCTATAGATGCTACATGTTAGAGTTCAGATCTGAACCAGGTTAGGTTTTACTTTAAATCGAGAGTCTGTATCTAGATCAAGATCAGCTCTAGATGTAGATTTAGATCTCGGTGTCAACAATCTTGATCTAGATCTAGATATTGCTCGAGATATCGAGACTATAATCTTAGCTTGAAAGTTAGATTAGTAGGTCAACTTCCGCACAGATCTAGATTAGATCTTGGAAAGAGCTCCTTTTAGGTACGGAGGTTTTTTTTTTACATAGAACATTAGAAGAAACAGTAGCAACCCTTTAGTGTGTTTCCTACTTGGAACTTAGTGTTATAAAATGATTTAATGATAAGAGACAGAGCTGAAATAAATTAATTTTTCTTCTTTGTGTAACCCCAAGCAAAAACCAAGCCCAATGGTCCAGATCAAACGAAGCCCTCTTTGGTGTGTAAATTAGTCCATACCTCAAATGAACTCTTTCCTAGATCTCTATCATTTTCACAGTCACCCCAGTATAATCAAAGAAACGAGGTTAAGGCCTGATATCGTGATCCATTCAGCTTCCACACAACAATTGATCATGGTGGAGCTAACAGTACCATACGAAAACAGAATGGAAGAGGCCCACATCTACAAAAGAGAGAAATACATGAACCTGACCAAAGAGCTAGAAAATGCCGGATACAAAGCTGTGGTGATGCCCGTTGAGGTTGGTGCCAGAGGATTCGTCGGGTCATCAGTCTACGACCTTCTAACTAAAATTTCAATATGTGGCAACAAAAGAACAAAAGCTCTAAAGTTACTGGCGGAAATAGCCGAAAACAGTTCCCGGTGGATCTGGAGCAGGAGAAATGAGAGGTTCCTTCATAAGGATTAAAAGATGCTCTAACCATCGCAGGACCAGTTGGCGAAGTGGTATAGCGCCGGGATCAGCAATCCATCAAGAGATGAGGGTATGGGTTCGAATCCTGGCGCTGTGCAAAAAAAAAAAAAAAAGATAACAGGGAGACACCTGGGAGTCATGACCTGGGTGTGGCCCGGCCCCCTTAGAGTGTCAGAGGTTCAGGGCCGAAACACTTGCTACAAGGGGGGTTTCTTCTCTGAAGACTCCCTGTTATCTAGCTCCCCAATGAGTTTCTACCTACTACACATGGCATGTCCATTGACTTCCGGGAATAGGTCGGAGGACGTTCGGGAGAGACCGGAGGACTCCTGGAAAGACAGGTGACACTAGGAAAGACTAGAATCGAGGCCTCGTGGGCTAGCAACCCCTTGGTCTCTAAAAATAAAATCGCTACAAGACATAATAAAGAAAGATGCTCCCACGATCCACCGAAAGGGGGAGAGAATGATGGATCAATAGGTGACAAATCGATCACGACTGAAAACGCCCAAAGGACTACGAGATTAGAACAACGGAGCAATTTGGAAATGGACTACCAATGTGTATGTGGCAGAAGATTTACCACCGAAAGAGGGATGAAGATCCACAGGACTAAAATGGGCTGCTTGAATGCTTCGACGAATCAACAGCAGCGCACTGCTCAGGCAGGTAAGACGTCGGAAAACCAAAGCCAGGTTCAAAACCACAGTGCTGAGGAAATCCACGCTGAGGAGTCTGACGAAGAATTCCGACAGCTCATCAATGCTAAACGCCAGAAGATCAATTTCCCACCAGCAAGCGCAAAAGAACAATGGGAAGCTCTGGATAGCAAAATAGTCCTACAATTGGACAAGCTCATCGGGAAGAGCACTTTGGAGCACAAACTTACCACTTTCGGTGACATTATCTACCAGACATGTATTAACACCTTCGGGGCTAAACAACATCAAGCCAAAAGAGAACCTAAGAAAAGTAGAAGGCAACGTGAGATGGAAACCCTGCGAAAGCAGAAGAAAAATTTAAGGAAACAAATGAAATCAGCGACCACACCAAATGATTCAGCTGGCGCTGAGGATGTACCATGTTCCGGAGGATATACAAGTCATGCTAGATGACTATTTCAGCGGTTTCCGGATGAGATTCTCCACTAATAGCTACACCACAGACTGGATCAACTTGGAAATTGGAATCGCCATGGGCTGTACCATATCACCAATCCTGTTCGTCATGGCTATGGAAGTCATCTTGAAAGCAGCAGAAGATAGCGCAGGCCCGGCTAATCTAGGTGGTGGTTGCTACATGCCTCCTTTGAAAGCATTCATGGATGATACCACCATAATCTGCTCAAAGGAAGACGAAACACGCCGAATGCTAGAGCGCCTTGACGTCTTAATGGCATGGTGCAGGATGAAATTCAAACCAAAGAAGTCTCGCAGTCTTTCAGTCAGGAAAGGTAAGATAGATGCGACGACGATATTCACAGTGGCCAGTCAGCAGATACCAACGGTCAGTCAAGAACCAGTTAAGAGCCTTGGGAGATGGTACGATTCATCCATGAAAGATACCAAAAGAGGACTAGAAACAGTAGAACTTGCTACCGAAGGCCTGCTAGCCATCAACAGATGTGGCCTTCAGGGTAAGCTAAAAGTGTGGTGCCTACAGTTTATGCTAATTCCGAAGCTCCTCTGGCCACTCCTGGTCTATGAAATCTGCTCAACTACAGTTGAGGCAATAGAAGCTAAGATCAATAAGTTCACCAGGAGGTGGTTAGGGGTACCTCCGGGTCTCACAGATGTGGCAATGTACTGCCGTAAAGCAAAGTTGAGACTCCCACTAAAATCCATCTTGGAAGAGTATAAATGTGGCAAAGCCAGGCTACTGTCGATGTTAGAAGACTCCGAGGACCCAATTGTGAAGACAGTGCAACCTACCATAAAGACGGGTAGGAAATGGAAAGTTGTCGAAGCCGTAGACGAAGCTAAGGAGTGCCTTAAGATTAAAGAAGTGATTGGGCAAACTCAAACTGACCGCAAAGGGCTAGGATCATCTACAGCAAAGTGGTGGTCAAAAGCAGAAGGGAAAGAGAAAAGAGACATGGTCATTAATGAGATACGGCTCAATGAAGATTCCAGAAGGGTTCAGAAAGCAGTCCAGCAACCTCAACAGGGACAATGGACAAATTGGAATAATGCCCTGCAGAAATCCCTCACATGGAATGAGATCTGGCACATGGCGCCACTTCGGATCAGCTTTCTCATCAGATCAGTGTACGATCTCCTGCCCTCAAACGCAAATCTTGTACGGTGGGGAAAGAAAGAGGACCCCACTTGTCCGCTATGCCAAGGCAGGCAGACCACAGAGCATGTCTTGAGCTCTTGCAAAATCGCCCTCTCACAGGGGCGATACACATGGAGGCATAACAGAGTCCTTCAGGAACTTGCCGCAATCATAAGCACGGCTAAAGGAGAGACTACCCTCCCTAATACCAACGCATTGATATTCACAACAGAGGGAGGCGCTAAGTCTTGGCACGGAAGGCCGGTGAGGACAACAAACCAGATAAAATGCCTTCTAGACGGCTGTGATGACTGGGATGTTTCAGCAGATCTTCCAGAATGGGACAGTCACCCCAGTATAATCAAAGAAACGAGGTTAAGGCCTGATATCGTGATCCATTCAGCTTCCACACAACAATTGATCATGGTGGAGCTAACAGTACCATACGAAAACAGAATGGAAGAGGCCCACATCTACAAAAGAGAGAAATACATGAACCTGACCAAAGAGCTAGAAAATGTCGGATACAAAGCTGTGGTGATGCCCGTTGAGGTTGGTGCCAGAGGATTCGTCGGGTCATCAGTCTACGACCTTCTAGCTAAACTTTCAATATGTGGCAACAAAAGAACAAAAGCTCTAAAGTTACTGGCGGAAATAGCCGAAAACAGTTCCCGGTGGATCTGGAGCAGGAGAAATGAGAGGTTCCTTCATAAGGATTAAAAGATGCTCTAACCATCGCAGGACCAGTTGGCGAAGTGGTATAGCGCCGGGATCAGCAATCCATCAAGAGATGAGGGTATGGGTTCGAATCCTGGCGCTGTGCAGATAACAGGGAGACACCTGGGAGTCATGACCTGGGTGTGGCCCGGCCCCCTTAGAGTGTCAGAGGTTCAGGGCCGAAACACTTGCTACAAGGGGGGTTTCTTCTCTGAAGACTCCCTGTTATCTAGCTCCCCAATGAGTTTCTACCTACTTTTCTAACAATGAATTACCAATAAAAAGAAAAAAATTGGCATCATATTTTAATATTTTGAACCAAAGTACCCAATCGTAAGTCCTACTGATTAGTATTCTCATTTGGCTACATCCTGACAGATATAGATTATGGGGATGTAAAACGTAGAAATCTTGGTAAATTTGCAGATATTGGCCCAATCTGTATGCAAGTTATTTTTACCGGCTAAGTTAAGTTATGATTTAATTACGCTAAGTTAATTTCAAATTAAAAGCTAGGCAAGACACCAAACTGACTTGATCGGATCTAAGTTCTTGGAGTATACAAAAGTAATCGATAAACATTCAATAGATAAGATTTGCGCATGTCAAAAAGTAAATTTCACTTTCATTTACCTTCCATTAGGCGAGTTCTTGTAAATTTAGAACTTTCGTTTTCCTTTGTTTGTCACCACTACGAGTAAGACCCAACAGTAACATAACACAGATTCTTTCTCGATTGAACTCGTAAGTCTCACAAAATGGAAGCAAAACAAAGAAGAACGAACCTTTCTATTACACAAATTTTGAAGCTAATATCATTGGTTGGGACACACATGAAGACGATATGCGGGAGGCATCAAGGGGCCGCAGTATATCAAGAGATATCGAACAAAACTAAAAAAGCAACATGGAAGAAGATCACGTTGCAGGTAAATGCAATCGACCCCCTCTCTCCTCTTAGGACAGCCGATGAGCTACGGAAGAAATAGAATGTAAGTAGATGAAACCTAGATTTAGTTCCAAATCTCTTTTTATAATACTTGTACTAGTGTAGGCCTTGAATCTAGATCTATTTTATTTTTAATTTTTAATTTTATACCATAATTATACTCGATCTAGATCTCTATAGCTTATAGTTGACATGGAGATTTAGATCTAGATGTAGTCAAGTTGAAGTCTAGAGTCTCTATGTTATCGTTAATCCATGGTCAAACAGGAAAAGTGTACATTATGTTTGGACTTCAATGCTCTATTGATCACTAATACTATTGTTTTAACGTGTTACAAATAACACATATTTTGGAACCATTTGTAGCTCTAAAACTTATTCTGAAATGGCTTCATTCTTCTGCTATGAAATATTAAAACCAGAAGAGCATCCATGTTCTTAACATTGCATTTAAATTGTATTTGTTAGTGAAATATAGCTGCATATTTTTTTTAAAATTCTTAACTTGTATGTGTTAATGTTGGCCTATATATTGTTGGTGAATAAAGGAGCAATTTTTTTTTTAATTATTAACTTGTATATATTGGCATATATGTATGAGACATTCTCAAGAGGTGGACCCCTAGCAGATGGATATATAAATAATAAGCTGTCTTAAATAAAGTAGCAAAACTAAAAGCTTCCCCTTTTCTTTCTTTTTTTTTTCTTAACATATATGGCACATGCATCTTCTTTGAACAAATCAAGCTGCTGGAATTTGATTCAATGATGTTCTATTATAGCCATATTTATAACTATAATTAAGTATGCCTACATTTATCTTAATTTTTACAAAAATATTTTTCAGAACTTGAGACACCACACAATCAAATACAGAACAAGGCTGGCTGGCACTGACAGTGGACCCCCACCCAAAAAGCCAACATTTTATGATGAAGTCATGGATGTCATAGAAGAAAAGAAAACTCTTCTTTATGTTCTTCCAGGTAATTTTTTTTTTTTTTTTATTCTGTGTAGCAAATTTCTTAAAAAACATATACATGTATAAACCAACACTATACGGTGTAGGGTATATTTGATTATTTTCATTCATGTAAACTTCATGTTTAAGCATTTTATAACCAGCATCTTCATTCAAATGATACGTTTAGGTTTCCCAAAGCAATGTTGAGGTTTATCAACCATCTTATTAAACGTAAGCATTTTAGTTTTTTACCCCTAGTCTTATTAATTCATTAAATTCTTAACTCTATCTAAAGACTGTCTCTAGAGTGGCAAATTCAATTCAAAGAAGAATTAGATCGATATAAATTTAGACTCTACAGTACTGACGCATAAAATAAAAAGTTTTTGTTTGTTCCCAATAACATCTCTTGTCTTTCAAAGCAAATTTCTTTCAGTTTAAATGTTTGCTTAGAGAAATGGTTGTAATCCTGTCATCTTTTCTTTGTTTCTTTACCTCTCTATAAATTGACTGATTACGAAATTCAAAATCCCAATTGTATTTTTTTTACCTTCCAATATACTATTCTGATATGTATTTCCCAGACCCAAATGACATCCCAAGTCTTGGGTGGCAAGAAGTGGTTGCTTCTTCGGTGATAATTCCAGGTAATCTTCCTTTGCAATTAAATAATTTCACATCACTTTATTCAATAAACATGTAAACATATATATCTATAGCATACATTTTCACTGCTAGTCCCTGGCTTTATGCCTTTAGGGTAAATAATAACAGTAAAAAAAAAACTTTCTTCATGCCTTTATGGTCTTCAATAAGACTGTTGTTCACTTGAGATGGTAACCTGTTTAAAAAAAAGGAAAAGTATTGTGAGTGTAACCTTTTCCACATTTGAGTTGATTGGTAAGGGCTACCCAACAAGGTTTAAGTCACTGAAGGGTTATTTATATGTGGCTTAGTGGGATTTCGTAGTTGCAAACTGCAACATTAGAATTTTAAGCTCTTTAATTAGAGAGCAGTGTCAAACAGGTCCACTAACCGTTTAATCTGTGAAATTTTAGGAGTTTCTATGAAATGAAGGAGGACAATTTAAGTTTGACGTAAAGTACTTATAAAATGGTACATTTTTTAAATTGAAGCATTTTTTTTCTATTTTTTTTTCAAACCCACAGTTTATCACTTTTGATTGTCTAGTAACAGTAACAAATGAATTCAATGTTCAATTTCTTTTTTTTTATTTTCAAATTCACTCTGAATGAAAAGAGAAGTCATTGATCATGCAAATCACTGAGATTTTTCTTCGATATACATATTTATATTACTCAATCTATTTTTTACAACGCAGTGACGGACGCAATATTATTGCAATCAAAGCAAATCTAAGCACAATGTCAATCAAACTAAAAAAGCCCATTTAAAAAAGAAAGGAACAAACAAAATACAGGTAGGTGTGAATTTCAGCGAAAAAAAATCAATATGAGCAATGATTTATTTTTTTTGCCTTTTGAATGGCTATAACCACATTTTCATTTCGGAAAACAACCATGACAAGTTGTAGGATAAAAAATATTCTTTCAACATGACACAGTGCAGTTATGCAAAGCTATGCGAAAATAATGTTTAATTTAATTTACAAATATTCTGGAAATTGACCAAAAGTTTGAGATTTTATACATTTTTCAGTTGTATCACAAAAGCATGAGTTTTAAATAATTCATACTATTGGTATTATACACACTTGGAAACAGCTGTTTGCTCAATAATCAATTTTATTAACACTAATTACAAAATGGAATCTGGATTAAGTAAACTGCCTTAGGAAAATTTATGCCTTAAGTCAATTTTTTTTACACAGCCCCAATGTCTACCCTTGCCTAACCTTTTCCTTATAAAAGTTATAAATGCATATATATCAATGTATCTGAGTTACTCAAACTTTTTAATTAAGGGAAGTCAATGCCTTCTGTTGCATAGTCTTGGAAAATTTCGGAGCTGTTATATTTGTTACATCAAGCAATTAAATGATCAGTATTGAAAGAAGATGACAAGGGACCCATATTAGGCATCAAATAATGAGACAATTAACGTAAACACTTTGGTATCTAAACTATTATAACATGTGTATTCATGTATTTATATAAAGAAATTAGTGAAGTGTATTCATGAAGTCACGAATGCACAAAAGTGACAAGCACTTTCCATTGATTAATGATGATATCAATTTACTTTATTTTAAGACCCCTTTGAAGAGGATAGTCATTGAGCACGTTCCTCTTATAGCTTCATCACCTCTCTGGCCATTGAACATGCTGAGGAGCCTCAAAATGCTGCCAATGCACAAGATCGCCAAAGTGAGATGGCAAATAACCTGCCACACAAGGAGAAGGAGAATGGACCATCCCCAGGCCCGTCTAAAGTGTTCCATACACATAGGCCTACTAAACGCAAGCAAAAATCAAACAAAAGTGTAAGTGGGGATGAACCTTGGGAGGAGTATTTGAGAGGGATAATATCCTTAAATAAAGTGAGAGAAAGAGTGGCATTATTAGAGGAAATAAAATTGAAGAAAGAAATTGAGAAACTGGACAGGGAGCTAGGAAAATAAAATATCCATGCAACAAGTTACGTCATTGTTTAAATTTCAATTCAGTTTTTTGAGTATAAATTAGGTAGGGGAAACCTAAAGATCATTTTTATTAATTTGTTGAGCTATACAATTTTGACTAGGACCAGTGGATTTGTACAATGATAAACCTTGTGTACACCGCTTTCAATGATATCGAACGATTAGATCTATATGTTTTGAAAATGTGTTTGCTTAAGTGACAAAATTAATGATGGCTGCATCACCTTGGCAACAAAGATTCTTTCCTCATGCATTGTATGATATTAAACATAGCATATTTATAACCCAGCATAATTCTAAATTTCTCTAAGTTTTCAAAGAAATGACTTACGAATTTTTTTAAGTTGATGATATTTTTTAATTTTTAAAATAAATATAGTGTTTTGTAACAGATCATTTTTGGCTAAATTTTGTTGTGTCAACTTGCTTGTTTCATGTGTTAAACGTTTCATATGTTTTGAATGATCAATGTACCCTACTGTAATTAGATTGTTATCAAATGTTGTACCAGGTTAACTTGTAAAAAAATAAAAATATTTTAGGCATACATTATGCTTCAGCAACCAATTAATCATTCATTCAAGAGGCAGTGAAATGTGAGAAAAGAATGCTAAATATGCAAATTTTGTAATGGGGTAAAACACATTCGGAATAAATAAATTATACTTGGTATTCAAAAATCTGAAAAATGAAAAAAAAGGGTTACAATGTTACAAAACACACACACACACATGTCTGTACATATCTGTACATATAAATCACCATTCAAATTGAAATTAAAAATGAGTACGGGCAATTTGTAGCCTTACAGCTTTACCAGCTGCTGTCCGCGCCCTCTCTCCATCATATCTTGGAGGTGCAGGGATGGCAAGAAGTTCCTCCAATGGAAGTGGGGCAGGTGGCTCTATGCTTTATTGTGTAAAACAGCTTTATTGTGTAGAAGGCAGCAACAGTACATTATTCTACTTTCAATAGCAGGCTTGACACGAAGCTCGGTGTAAAGGCAGTGCCACCTTCTTTTCAGCACGCCAATGCACCTCTTTACGGTTACCCGTGTCAGTCGATGGGCTACATTAAAGGCATTTTGCTGGTAATCTAAAGGGTCACCAAAACGTGTCATCAGCCCCTCTCTGAGAGGATAGCCACCGTCTCCCAGTACCAAACCCTCAACCACAGGTGGTCTCTGCTCCATCCCAGCAAAAAAAAATGGGACTCTCGTAACACCCTAGCATCATGAAAGCTGCCAGGGTGTCTGGCCACACAATCAAGTATTAGGAGGTCAGCATTACAGACAATCTGGCATAAAAAAATTGAGCAGAATAAACAAAATACATATAAAAAATGTTTTAATGAAAATATCATTCTATAAAATAAATCAAGTTTTTTTTTCTTTTTAAGTTTTGCATATTACCAGACTGCAAAGAGGTTTTTTACAAGGTGATTTATTCACTATCTGGCCAAAAAAGTTGAAGAGAATAAACTAAATTTTAAAATTATTTTTTATGAAAATGTCATTCTATAAAATACATTTATGTTTAATTTGCTTGTTTTTTCCCCCAATTTTTGCGCAATATCAGACTGCAAAGAGGTTGTTTATCACATGATTTATTCACTATCTGGCCAAAAGTAATTGAGCAGAATGAAATAAATAAAACCAATTTTTTAATGAAAATATCTCTCCATAAAATGAATCAAGTTTTTTTTTTTTTTAAGTTTTGCACAATATCAGACTAATGATTTATTCACATTAAAGGCTCAATCATTTTTACATTTGGTAAGCCATTACAATATCTGCTAGGCCAATCCTGCAAATTTTCAATGTACTCGCTATTTATCACAATCTACTTTGGGCAGGAAATATTATTCCACACACTATAGTATTATAGTGTGTGGAAGATACCTGAACATTGAGAGAATGGAAATTCTTGCTATTGACATACACCTCTTCATCCACATGTGGCCTAAGAATTTTGACATGTGTGCCATCCACACAGCCAAAGACTCCTGGAAAACCAGAAGCTATAGACAATGACACCGTGCTGTTGAGTCTGCTGTTGTGTGGGGGTGTGTATATATTGTGGTAGCATTTGGATTAGGGCATCCATTACTCTCCTCACTGTGCGGCTCACTGAAAAGATTAATTTTCACATTTAAAATAGTAATTCATTTTGTCTTTCATTCACCCTTCAAATTAAGTGCATGTACCGGTATCAATTTGATTATGTATATATATATATATATATATATATATATATATATATATATATATATTTATATAAAACATTGGCCAACAGGCTAGTAAAAACTAAACTACATTTTAACCCCAATACTAAATGTAGATCATCTAATGAAACTTTGTAAAGAACTTGAAAAAAAAATATAACAAAGCACATAGATCTATAGATGTCCAACTAAAAGGGTATTGGGTCTAGATATCTAGATCAAGGTATTATCTAGACTCTCTGGTACCTTGTTGAGTTCTTCAGCGTTTAAATTAATTTAATTATAAAATAATGGGCAGCCAAAAAGTCAATGTTATATTGAATTAAACTTGTTCTATTTTGGCCTTAGAAGAGACTATCTTGATCCGAAATGGAATTTAGAATTAGACTGAACTCCATGTTTAGATTTAAGTTCTATGTGCATACTTATCAAGATCAACATTTGAGGATCACCTAACTCTATTGATCGAGATCTTAATGTCTGTAATTTTTTTTAAGATGACTGCGTCAAGCGTCAATGGTTGACTGCAACTTAGTGCAAGGCAAAAGGGTTTGCTGGTAGTGGCACGCAATTTCTAGATCTAGATCTAGATCTAGATTACGACCTGAAGAAAATAGAGACGCATTAACGTTAGTTATTAATAACTATTTTTACTTTGATTACCTGTTGATTGGCTAACACCAATCATCTCCCCAATTGTGTCTTGGAATGTGCCTGTGGCAAAAAAACGGAGAGTCAAGCACACTTGCAGGATCGCAGGCAGCAGTCCCCCTCTACGTCCACCCGTCCATTTTGGATTAGATGCGGCTCTTAGCTCCTCAGTCAATGCCTTTTTGTTTTCACGATGAAATCGAAACTTTTCAAACATTTTCATACCAAACACATCCAAAGGATTTCTACGATCTCGAAAAATCCAATGTCATCTTAACAATCTTCTATGACGGTGGTGAACAGCGGCAGCAGCAGCCATCTTTGCGCAATCTTAAAAAACTGTATTAGATAGAACTAAATCGATGTAGCCAACCCCTAACTGCTAGCTCTAAGTTCGGCCGTAAATTGGTCTTTTTCAACTTACTAAGTTGGAGAAACTAACTTTACTTAAGGCTGCGGCACATCACTTGAATGCGACTTAGCGGGTAACGAGTAAAACTTACTAAGTTTTAACTTAACTTTGCAACTTGCATGCGGGCCCAGGTTAGGCTTCACAACTGAATGTTTCTCAACGAATTCGAAACTTGTATTGTAGTTTAATGGGATTTTAGAGCAACACAAAAATGCTTATATCTTGAAAAGTGTTTATTTGGGACAAATGAAACCTTCATATTCGTGTTCAGCATATCATATCAAATTCATTATGAAAAATTTAATTTTAAAGCTTCAAGAGAATTGGGCCGATCACTGCAATAATATGGAAATCTCCATAGTATTTTCGTAACTTTCCATTGGCTTTGGAAAGTTATAAATGATCATTAAAGGATTTGCTTCAAAATAAACTATTGAAATCTATTCCTAACCATCACTAAGTTTCACCCAATGGCATTTTAATGATAGACTTTTTCATATTAAAGATAGCTGAATGATAAGATAAGGCTACTGGTGATTACTTACATAATCATGTTCAGAACTACAATCTTCGGGAAAAATCTAAATTTTGTTTATAATTAATTATGAAATCAAAGCTCAATTAAATACCAAAGATAATGATCAAATGTATCTAGTATCTTATACCTTGTAGTTTGATAAAATATATATTCTTGGTTCAGATAATTATGTCTCTAACCTTTAGAGGGAAATAAAAGCAACATTACATGGGACGCAGATAGGTGTGAGGGAAAGGAGGCAATAAGACAAAGTATATTGCTGCTTTAGTTTAACATTTATGAGGATGGAGTTCTAGATCTTAAAAAATAAAAAAAGGGAAATTTATAGATTTGTAATTGAGAAGAAATTTTTAGGTTCTGACGTAAGTCTTTCAAGTTTGTTTCCTCTATCACCCTCTCCTGCACCTATCACACCCTCTATAAAATGTTATTATTTTATCATAGAACACTGTCATCATGCCCAATATAGAACTTGCGCAAAAAACACCACGATCCCCATCATTAATACCTAAGCCTATATACTATGTAGGCCTTATTTGAACGGTCTCTGAAAATTAAATATTTTTTCAGGATGGCAGATCAACTAGGGAAGCATCGTTCATGGTCACTAGCCGTTACACCACTTCACCCATGTTAGCGCACAGCAGCAGCTTAAGATGTAGGAAATGTCCCCTCTGACAGTGCTTGAAAATCATAATGTCCCAATCCTCAGTCCAGCAAAATACAGAACCAGAAAAAGAAGGTGAGATGATACTCATTTCAAAAGATTGTCATCTAATTAGATGCAGCAGTATACCCGTTACATTTTATATTCCTGCTTGCATTCTAATCAGTAGATGATTACATGATTGTAATATGCTCTGTATAATCTTTTGGAAACTGTATAGAGACATTTTAAATTGTAAAGTTGTATGCATACAAACAAATAATTTGAAAAAAAAAGTAAATAATAAAAAAAAAATTAAACAACCCTAATTACACATTACATAATCCTTACTGCATCAGTACATGTCCACTTTGTAAGTTTGTTTAATAAACATTTAAAAATTGAATCAAGACATTAAGATTTCCAACAGATTTCTAATTAATGATGAATTGACTGCAACATAGCTTTCTTCACTTCAGATGTAAAGTGAAACCTGACTTTAGGAATTCAATCTTTTTTGGATGGCACCTCACTAGAATTATCATTATTAATCCATACTCTTCTTCCTCTGTTACTTGAGAATGCTATATTTGTTTGTAAGAATTTGCAGCAGACATTTTGCAAAGCCATTTTGAGTGTTGAAGGTGGATTTAGTCTCATATAATACATCTTCATTTCTGTTTCATTACTGGAGAGTTTCTGAATTTAATGACCTTCATTCTTGATGAAAAAAGAAATAATCGCATCTACAATAATCGTTTATCTACTTATCCATTCTCTCTCTTTTTAATCCTATCCATAAATCAGAGGTGACTTTGTTACCTCAGGCGTCGGTTTTATTTTTTTATTTAAATACTATAATGGGCATTTTCCAAAGAAATATTCGGTATTTTTTAAAAATTCATTTTTGCAAACGATTATGCATTATTTATGCCTCATTTCTGGAGGAAACAGTGAGGTTAAATATGCCTTGTGCCCTACAGGAATTGAATTATAAAGATCCTTTAATTTATATCTCAAGCAATCGCATTGTTAACCAAATAGAGGTTAGGGAACAGCAAGTTTGACTGAGTAAATATCTATACCCTGACATCGACCACTCCAGCTGAGGTTGGTAATTTATTTAATACAGCAAAAGTGGGGTGATTTTGTCACCCTCCTAATACAGATAGGTGTAACACGGTTTGTTACCTGAAAAATATGGGGTACTTTTGACACTCCAGAAGTACGGAAAATATAAACTAGTTTTTTTTGTTTATTTAAAATGTGGGGACACAAAATTACCTCCAATGTAAGAATGCAAAAGTAAAACAAGATGTACGAATAGGGTTAAAAGTCCTTGTCTCATCTCTCTTTCTATCTCTATCTCTCCATCCCTTTTTGAGTTAATTTATCATCTTTCTTCAATCAGGCTCTATTTCTTGCCCTCTCCATATCCTATTCTCTCTGTCTGTCTGGTCCCCCTATACCCTTTCCCTGTCTCTCTTACATCTGAAATTACTTTAATTTTTTTCATTGTATTATGTGCTTTCTCCTTAGTTAGAGACATCCAGTGAAATTTGGGTGTAGTGAGGTAGGAAAAATATATTCAGACAATAAAGATTACAACTTAAGATCATGTATGGGTCAGTGGTTAGATCTCAATACCCAAACAATCCTTGAGCTTGTTATACAAAACACTGGTTTAATACCTTTGTAAAGGTTCTTTTTTTCCATTTTGTTACTTTTTTTCAGCTAAAAAATAATCATGGATCCAAGGAATAGATATTGTCAGTACAACTACAATAGATTTCTAACAACCAATATTGCTAGCATAACCTAGTGGGCATTTGCACCAAATTAATCTATGGTGTAACTGTGCTAAGACTTAATTTCTAGTGACTGTGACTTTTGTGCTGTTTGAGGTGACAGATTTATATTTTGCTAATTTATAATTGCTTGCTATAGGGGCAGGCTGAAAAAGATTATAAAAATTAGTGTTTTAAATAATTCTCTTCAATATTACTAGAATAAAATTCTTTTGAAATTTGTATAGTAAAACCTGCAAAGTACTTTTTTTGTAACATCACTAACAATTGTCTGTCTGCAGGTTGAAATAGGTTTCAGTAGACAATTAAGAGTATTATGGAAATGTTTTAAATTTACAATTCATTTAAGATTTGAGTGAATCATTGTTACAGTATTCTGAGTTGCGATAGTCTCTAAAAAGAATCTTAGGTGGTACATTCATAGGGTTTGGAGTCACTAGCATTTTTTTTCTTTTCTTTTTTTTCCGAAAAGATCGTAGCTGCTTATTATCAGAACTTTGCTTGAGTGTATTTTGCAGTAGGAAAAAAAACTACAACTAGTGTGAGATTTATTTATTGTAAAAAACTTTAAGATTTTTAATGAGCAGGATTACCTCTCTTTCAGGATTGAACTGCAGAACATAAAAAAGAATTGTAATGATCAAAGTAGAGGTGTCTATGTACATGTAAAAAACAAATTATGATTTACAGTCGCCTTTTTCAGTTTAAAAGTTAAGAACATTAACTGTGCAGTTTTTACTGTAGTATTTCAATTTGTGCAATAGTAACAGATTTCATTTTATTGTAATTTCCATATTTTGTGGTGGAGGGGATTGGTCATCTCTTATGCATCAAGAAAATAGGGCATATCAACAAAAAGCCTATTAGTGTTATTGAAATTTTTGTTAAAACCTGAAGTGACGTATATCTGGACATTATTCAAGAGTTTGTAAAAAAATAAAAAAGAAGAATCTATTCATTCAATTTAAGTGTTTATGAAGCTCATTCTAACTTGAACATAAGGGCACAAATAACTCAATAGAGCATTTGACTGACAGACTGAAGGTTGTGGATTTAATCTTTCTTTGAATTCTTTAGTTTTGTAGTTGGATCTCACCTAGCCAGCCATATTCCTGACTTGACAGAAAGCTGTCATTCTGGAGATGTTCAACAAACCTGGGGAAAATAAATCTCATCAAAGTAAATTTTCCCTATGAGCAAATAGTATAATTTAGCTTTTGGTGTCATGAAAATCCAAGGGCCAAGTCGCCACTAAAACTACGGGCAGATTGAATCTGAAAGTTGTTTCTACCTTTTTTTTTTGGTCTTTGCATTTACAGGGTGGCTGCTTCAAATTCCAGTACTTGATATACATGTAGATTGGTCATGAATAGACAGGGCTTTGTTCTTGTTTCTTGATGATTAGTTTTAAAAGTGATCAGCCGAGGATGGAAAGGAAAAATCACATTTTGTATACATCTTTAAACAGGATATTGAAAAAAAAAATTTTTTTCTTTAATCATTTGCAAATATAGCGCTTCAAAAAGTACAACTACAGTTGTCACAATATACATCTCATTTGATGATATTTATATATATATATATATATATATATATATATATATATATATATATATAAAACCAAAGCTGCATTTTCACATAATTTTAAACTTTCAACAGTGCTACATTTCTTATGTTGAGATATGAATCTAAAACTGCATTTTCATATAAGTTTAAACTTTCGGCATTGATATGTTGAATTTAATTTAAAACGGATGAAGAACCTATGAAGCTGTACATGATTACAGTAAAAGTTGTTAGGGAGAAGTGCTAATGCATTTCTGACAGCTGTATCTGATCTTACTAAGAGGCCTTCATTCTTTCTATTCAAATAATATACCGTGCTCATTTTTCCACCTAACTACAGATGTATATGTACTAGGTTGGTAATCAAAGAGTAGGCCTAAGGGGTTACCGACAATAGATTTTACATTGTTCATGTTAGGACTCATACCTGAACATCTTGGTACAAGGTTTGGCAACCATTAACATGAAGTAGAACAATGCAATATACATGCAGTCTAATATTTTCTATTAGGATCTTCCAAACATTCATAACTAAAGTATTTCCTCAAACTTATTTCCAAGTGAGTTTAGGACAAACTAATGGTTGTGTTTTTTTAAAGGAACCTGTATACTATAATTAGTATAAATGCACACTCAGATAAGAATTTTAAGTTTGATTAAATTGAAAAGTTTGAAGCTGAATCCTATATATGATGTGAATTAATAAGAAAATCCCGATTGAAATATTGTATGAAATTGAAAACAAAATGTCTAACCATCTGTAGTAAAGAAATTGTCCATGCATACTTGCAAGGCAGTGCCTAAAACCACTGCATATCTGGCTCGATGTTAAAACTTAAGATCTAGACAAAGCGCTAACGTAGGTTTATGGATTTAGATCCAGCGTCAAAGTAGATTATGAAGGTCTCAGCCTGTATCTAGGGTTAGTTTAAATTAGCGGGAAGGCCCATATCTGATTTAAGACCAACTCTATATCGAGATAATGTCATTAAAATTGAAGTTTACTTTGAGAGAAATTTGTTGTTAATGTAAACAAAGAGACGGGACTGTCTGCTGTTAGTGAAAATGTCTAACATTTAACAGTAAAGAGGCTCATAAATATTTTACACTTCTTGACGGTTAGAAAATAATGGTGCTTAATTTTTGGAATCTTTTGAATTTTTAAGTTTCCCCATCGATGCAAATAATACAAATTAATCCAGCGCCGATCGACCGACCAAAACATTGTTGATCTTCATCTATGATCACATGATAACAACTGCCTCTTTAATAATAATAATAATAATAATAATAATAATAATAATAATAATAATAATAATAATAATAATAATAATAATAATAATAATAGTAACCATGAAAATAACTTGACGGAAGACCAATATCAAGCTATAATTAGGTTTTGCGGGTGCCATTTAGCTGCGTTCCAGATCTAAACCTAGATCTGCATGATATAGTGTAAGATCTAAGTAAAGAATCTGAAAAGGTTGCTTCGACATAGATTCTATATCTAGTGCTTAGATATTTACAACAGCTGGACTCAAACCAAAAGGTTAAGATCTACAGGAGAATTTAGATTTTACTTTTAGGCTTACGGTTTTGTTTGTTTTGTTTTTTTTTTTTTTGAACTTTAAACAGGTATGTAGGTTTAAATAACTGCACGGCTGAAAATTCCCGCACGGCAGTGCACTTTTATGCACTTCATGCGAAAATTCAAAGCGTTTTAAAGGAACTAAAAACTTATTGGGAAAGTATAGAATAATAAGATTTCCTTTAGGCCATTACAAAAAGATTACAGTCCTTTATCTAAATTTGTGTTTAGAATAAGAATTATCCAGATATCTAGATTTTAGGCAAAGATGGGTTGATGGAGGCATGTATCTGGATCATTTAAGTAAAAGGATAGATATAAAGACCATTTATAAGCCTATATAATATGCACACGCACCTCAGTTCCGACAAATTAACACCATGGTTCCGTTCATAGAACGGGGTTTACGTTATATTAACGTTATATTATATTGTTATATTAACAAATGAAAGAAGTCCCGTGATTTAACAATAGAATATGTCAAAACAGAATTGGCTGTTAAACAGTGGCCAGTTAAAAGGGCTATGAGCCTGAAATAATAATGATAATGATGATGATGATGATGATGATGATGATAATAATAACAATAATATTATTAATAATAATAGCAACGACGACGACGATAACAACAACAACAACAACAACAACAACAACAACAACAATAATAATAATAATAATAATAATAATAATAATAATAATAATAATAATAATAATAATAATAATAATAATAATAATAATAATATGTACACACAAAATACTAAGAAGTATACTACTTGTCTTTTTTCGTCTGTGATAAAATTATAGATTTGTACTAACCAGAGTGATATCACGAATTTTGGACAAAATTCTAGTATTTATGGGAAAAACTATAGTTGAATTTAGTAATTTAAGAGCCATGATGTTGTGTGGAACTTGTAAAAGATGATAAAAACAATTGATGTTTTTTTCAGAAGGTGCGTTTTTACGCACCCTAATTGAGAATAATTGGTGTCTTTGATTCTAATCCAGAATTCAAAAAGTTCAGTGTGTTAGTTTTATTGTCTTTTAATAATGATGAAAAATAATTATGTATTTGCTTCCTCCCAGCTCTTCCTTTTTCTGAGGGGGATAATTCAATTTACAGGATGCCCTAGAAAAATAAGGTGATTACAGGCCCGCATTAATAAAGTGATCGAAAATTTGGGCAGTAAAGTTGTGTCGAGGAAGAAATTCCTACCGAAGGGAAAGATTCGTATTCACAAACTTACAGAGTGATTTCTTTGTCGATTTCACTTCATCGAGCAGAGCTCACTTTGTAAATTTGTTTTATCGCCCACTTGACAATGACACTTTGACTTGTAGCAGATGCCTCTTTTGTTTGTTTTCGCCTAGCAACGAAATTATCTTGGGAGAAAATAGCTAAAAACACTGAAAATCTACATTTCCAGATGTAATCGAATAAAAGATCATAATATTGATCAACAATAGCTCTTGGCGGAATCGAAGCCCAAAAATATTCTTTCCTAGCTCTAGCTCTAAATTTAAGTTCTAACATATCTGCAAAGCGTATAAGTTAGATCTAAGCTAGATCTAGACCTACGAACGTAACAAGATCTAGGTCTGGTGATGATAAATTTGCGGCCTGTTAATTGCCTTTACTATGACTGTAATTTCTATGTGTAGCCTTCAAACATAAACAAATCAGCTATTCTTACCATCGGTACTCCAACAATATTTTATTAACAGCAGGCCTAGGCTTATATTGCCGTGCTAAAAATACTTTTTTTTTGTCGAAATTTACTGCTACAATAACAACTATACTACTACTACTACTACTACTACTACTACTACTACTACTACTACTACTACTACTACTACTACTACTACTACTACTACTACTACTACTACTACTACTACTACTACTACTACTACTACTACTACTACTACTACTACTACTACTGCTGCTGCTGCTGCTGCTGCTGCTGCTACTACTACTACTACTACTACTACTACCACAACTACCATTACCACCACCTCCACCTCTTCTTCTACAATTACTACTACTCCTTCTTCAACTATTACTACAAGTAGTACTACTCCTATTAACAATTCAATTACTTCTACTATTACTACAACTGCCACCATCACCACCGCCCCAACCGACATAACTACCATCACTACTACTACTACTACTACTACTACTACTACTACTACTACTACTACTACTACTACTACTACTACTACTACTACTGCTGCTGCTGCTGCTGCTGCTACTACTACTACTACTACTACTACTACTACTACTACTACTACTACTACTACTACTACTACCACCACTATCGCTCAAAGAGAACATGGCTTATACCAATACGCCACTACACTCCCCAAAAAGAGAGGTTCATAGCTTTTATTTCAGGGTGATGGGTACCTAGGCATCTATAGATCGATGGTTCTAAATCTTGAATAGGTGGGATTAGAACCATCGATTCATAGATGTTTCGGCACCCATCGGTTTGCCACTCAAAGAGAACATAGCTTACACCAATACGCCATTACGCTCCCTAAAAAGAGAGTTTCATGGCGAAGGTATTCACTAAGCCTCCCTGAGTGACTTGCAATCTTGATTGGGGAAGCCCAAATGGTTGGTTCTAATCCCACCGATTCATGCATTTTCGGTCCTTTTCTTGTTCTTTGGCCAGTGTGATGAAAACAACATTGCCCACAATATCCTCAGTGTAAGAAGAACTAACTGCGTTGATTCTAGACAGAGCATCTGCTACCACGTTGAATTTGCCTTTGATATGTTGGATGTCCGTGGTAAATTCTGCAATGAAAGATAAGACATGTCGGGTCTGGCGTGGCGAACGATCAGTTTGGTCTTTAAGGCTTCAATAGCTTGTGGTCGGTGTAGAGGGCAAAGGGGCGCCCTTCCAGAAAGTGTGTGAAATGTCGAATCGCACCATAGGATGCCTAAAGTTCGCGATCAAAAGCGCTGTATTTCTTCTCAGATCTGATAGTTTTCTGGAAAAGAATGCAAGTGGTACCCACGATCCACCTTGGTGTTGTTCAAGCTGAATACCTATGGCAGTGCTTGACGCATCTACAATGAGACTGGTAGGCGCGTTTGGTTGAGGATGGTGGAGAAGCACTGCTTCGCTGAGAACTTCCTTGACTTTGTCGACATGTTGTCTTTTGCCACTCGCTTGGGAATGAAGTGGAACAAGAATTGCAGTTATTCCAGGAAGAAAACGGTGGTAGTTTATCAGCCCGAGGAATCTCCAGGCGCACAGCTGTCTCAGGGGGCTGTTATACGGTCTGGAAGTGGGGTGATTCCCTCTGCACTGACACGATGGCCTAAAAAGTTAAGTTTGGAAGCACCAAAAACACACCTGACCCGGTTAATAATCAGTCCATAGGACGAAAGAAGGGTGAAAAGTTGCTGGAAGTGCTGAGAGTGTTCTCGTTGTGAATGGCTGGCAACCAAGATGCCGCCGAAATAAACAAAGGGGAAAGGCAGGTCTCGGAGTATTCCATCCATCAGGCGCTGGAATGATTGGGTGGCATTCTTAACACCAAGAGGCATACGGAGGAATTCTCAGAGACCAAAAGGGGTGATGACAGCCATCTTTGCTATGGAAGATGGAGCCATGGGAATCTGATGGCAGCCCCTAATCAAGTCATTTTTGGAGAACACCGTGAATCCAGCTACATTGTTGTTGAAATCCTGAATATGTGGAAGAGGGTAGCGGGCATTATCAGACGTCACTAATCACCACATGGTCGCCATTTATCATCAGATTTAGAACCAATATGGATTAGTGAAGACCAAGGAGATTTTGAGCGCCGGACGATACCAATTTCTTCCATATGCAGAAATTCGGCTTTGGCAGCGTTAAGCTTTTCTTGGTCAAGCCGCCGGGCTCGAGCATGAGTGACAATTAGATGTTCAGCGCCATGTTCCTTCACGGCGTTGTTGATATGTGGAATGAGAAGCTCGGGAAACCGTCGAAGTAAGTTTGAGCACTCGTTCAGATGAGGGAGACCCACGCCTGAAAGCCCGAGGGGAGGTGTATTCTCTTGAAGCAAAATAGGAATACTGTCTAGGGACAAAAGACGTTTTCTGCGGAGGTCAATGGCAAGTCCGTGTGTTGTGAAGAAATCAAAGGATGGGTCGAGTGACATTAGCGAGGTAGAACTCGTGGTTTTATTTTCTCTTGGGCCCTATCGCCAATGAAATGTTGCGCTTGCCCCTAGTGCGAATGGAAGTCCCTTTGGCTTCAGAAAGTGTAGTTCATAATTGTTGATTGCTGCGATCTTGTGTGGAGGCAGGGTATACAGGTACCTCTGCTCTCGTGTCTAGTAAGTAGGCCTGTCCTGATTTCCGATCCACAACAGAAAGCGTGTTAGATTGAAGTGGAGTGCCAGCTGCTGCCACGCCTACCGGCTGGCTTTGTCGTTTCCCGATAACACCGAAATTTACAACCTGGCCGATAGGTACGGGGCTTGTCGGCCAAATCTTTGGTGATAAAAGCACACTGTTGGGGTACCGGTAGTTGACGTAGGTCTGTTTCCAACGCGTCTTGGTGAAAATATATGTTTGTTTTTTTTTGGTGGCCTCAACTGCAGCAGGTAGCCTCAACACCGGCTTGAATATGTATGGCTGTCTTGCCTGCACAATGTGCCTCCCAGATTCAAGTCTGCAGCTTCAGCAAGTGTTTCCAAACCCTGGAAGTCTTACCCAGCAAGAATATAGCGTACATCGGGGGGAAGGTTGGACAAAAAGAGAGCCTTTTTTAAAGTTGCGGGGTTATCATCTAAAGAGTTGATCTTTCAAAGGAGAGCAGTTGGTTTTCGGTCACCAAAGCCGTTCAGGTTTAAAAGCCCACTGTCCCTCTGGGCCTGTGATTTGCTGAAAGCCCTAATAACGTTTTTCTTCAGATTCTTCAGGTTCTACATTAGAATCTGACTCTGATGCACTAGGGTGAGTCTCACATTCTGAGTCTGCCTGATGGCAGACACCAGTGTCAGGGTTATCTCCCTCGGAGATGGGTTCAAGATTTGCAACAACTGGATTCACAACTGTGGGTGCCCCTACTGTTTTTTCTCTGATAAAAATGGGTTATCCGTCCAATTTTAAATCTGAACCAGTGGCTCTTTCTTCCTCATTTGGGATAGATCTATGTTCTTTAGTGAATTTTACACGTCTGACCTGCTTTACTTCTTGAGTATCAGGAAAGTAAATCAAATAAGCTGGACTATCCCTATCATGATTAACAAAGATACATGTACCTTTAAAGTATTTCTCCGTCTCGGGAGGGTTGATGAGGACACCTTGAACTTCCTCAGCAGTTTTTGTGTCTAGTGCGCTGACGGCATAATGGTATTTGATCTGGTCCTGCGTTATGTTTTTGGTCCCTAATTGGGCCTCCGCCCGGGCAAACCACCCTCGGTTGCTGTGGACCAGAACTCTGGCAGTTTAACAGATACAGCGTGTAGCTGTTTAAAAGATTGCAGGGATTGGAGTTGTCTAGTTAAGGCGGCAAGGAGTGCCTGTTCTACTCACCTTGAGGTTTAGACATGATGGTAACAAAATCAGATTTTAGATCTAGTCCAATTTAGAATAATGTCGTTAAGGTGGCGTAGTATTGATCTAGATCTAGCAAATTCCGTGTCGGGATCACCAATTTAGAAGTTAAAAAAGCAATCATAAAAACCTGTGTGCAGATATCACAAACTTTTAATGGAAAGAAGAAGACACGCAAAACGACTTGCATAGAGTTCTTCATTTCTCAGACAGTAAGTTGGGCACACACTAGGCTAAGGTCCATTAGGCTTCAACAGTCACGGGATAAAGGGAGGTCACTCTGCTCTCTACACCTTTTATAAACATCAATAAAAAAAAGCTCCTGAAAAGTATGTGACTGCTACTATTTAAAAAAAAAAAAAAACAGGCGTTCATCTTAAAGGGATGATACCTTGGATTGGTGGCTTTGGCATCTATATTTCTCAACTCCAACACCTTCTCGAAGCACACCACAATATGTTCTGAGGGGAAAAAAAACTTTACTTGTCATGGTATTTGGTAAAACTGAGTTCATAACACATAACAAGAATAAAACTGCACGCCCATGTAATTTGCAGAAGTATTTGTTGATTGGGCTGGTGTAGTCATTATAATTATGTTAGTAGTTTAATAGATATTAGATGAAAGTAGATTTAATAATTGAATAAAGTAGACATCAGAAAACAATGGAACCCCTTATGGTTGAAAGTGAAACACAAAGTATATCCTTTTTGTAAAACAAAAGGGATATCACGTGATTGCATAACCGTACTTCGCTAATTACAGCATTATATAATAATTAAATTTGTTTAAAAAATACACATGTATAAGAGAAATGATAAGTTACCTTAACTAACAGAAAAATTAATAATAATATTAACTCCCCCACTTAAACCCAGCAGGAATGATAAAGTGTAAAATTTGCCTCATGTTGGAATTTAAGGGAAATAATATTTTCTTATAATGTAATGTGGATTGTTTCCCTTTGTATACAGGAACATACATGTACATGTTTAGAATAAATATATAACGTTACAAATTTTATACACAACCCCTTATTATCAAATATTATTATGAAAGATTTCAATATTTTGTTTAGCAAGTAATAAGAAAGGGATTTTTTTTTTTTTTTGGTAAAATTGACAATCTCACACCAAATTATTAATTTATGGTTTTAAACTGATTTAATTATATTTAATTTCCCATGAGTAGAGCACTGAATTTTTCTCCCTTCAGTCTTGAGACAGGTTTTGTGAATATGCCTACAACATTTTGTTCGGAAGGGACATAGATGACTTCTAGTGAATCACTTTGAATATCATCTCTCGCAAAATAATATTTTATGTTTATGCATTTAGACCTTTGGCGCTGGTCAGGATTTTGGGATAGGGCCATTGCACCTTGGTTGTCACAATAAAATGTGGAGTTCTCAAGAGGACACACCTGCATGTCTTTCATCAATGCCTGCAAAAATTTTCCCTCCCGTGTTGCAGTTGCTAAGGACATAAATTCTGCCTCACATGTAAACATTGCTACAGTTGGCTGTTTCATAGATTTCCAAGAAATGAGTGAGCCTTCAGTTGAAAGTTCGAATCCATATCCAGTTATACTCTTTCTGTCTTCAGAATTTGCCCAATCTGCATCACAAAAACCAGGTTGAGAGGGACTTCTGGTTCTCTGAAAGTTAATTTTGACTTATTGTGCTCTTCACATAACGTAAATCATGCTTTGCCAAAGTCATGCGCTTCGAGTTAGGGTTATCTATGTGTTGTGATAGTTAGATATGAATGTAATTTGTTATTCCAGTTCTTCCCACTCTGCTTCAAGCCATAGAATGATTTCTTTAGCTTTGGGACTAGTTTTTCACCAGTTTTGCTTTTTACTTCATAACCTTCTGGTTGCTCTACATAAAGTTCACAATCTATAGGGGCGTTCAGATAAGCAGCTTTTACGTCCATTTAGCGTACAATAAGGTCATTTTCAACAGCAATTTGCATCAATGTTCTGATGGATGTAACGCGAGCCGTGGGAGAAAAAGTTTCCTGATCTGTACCAGATTTTTTAGAGTATCCTTTTGCGACAAATCTTACCTAAAACTCTTCTTCATTATTTTGGCCTAATTTCTTTGCGTACGCCCATCGACCCCCATTGCATCCCTATCAGGTGGAAGAGTGGTAAGCTCAAAGGTATCATTTTCTCCCAGAACCCTCATTTCATTCGACCTAGCATGTTTCCACTTTTCAGATGATTCACATGTTACAGCTTCATTGTATATCGTAGGCACAGTAGCAACATTAAAACAGAAATGTGCAGTAGAACCTAAGAGATCATCTGCATCATCAGAAACGAGGTAATCATCTAGATTATACCTAGGCCATGACCTATTTCTTTTATCGATTTTGTTCTACATTAGAATCTGACTCTGATGCACTAGGGTGAGTCTCACATTCTGAGTCTGCCTGATGGCAGACACCAGTGTCAGGGTTATCTCCCTCGGAGATGGGTTCAAGATTTGCAACAACTGGATTCACAACTGTGGGTGCCCCTACTGTTTTTTCTCTGATAAAAATGGGTTATCCGTCCAATTTTAAATCTGAACCAGTGGCTCTTTCTTCCTCATTTGGGATAGATCTATGTTCTTTAGTGAATTTTATACGTCTGACCTGCTTTACTTCTTGAGTATCAGGAAAGTAAATCAAACAAGCTGGACTATCCCTATCATGATTAACAAAGATACATGTACCTTTCTCTCTTCTGTCATCCAATTTCTTGGGATTTTGTATGTAAGCATAACAGGTAGTGCCAAATGTTTGCATGTTTGCAATGTTGTGTTTTCTTGGGATTGAAATGGGGTAGTTTTGGTTCTGGGATTGTAACAGCGGTTACGGATCTATGCTGCAGTCATTACAGCATAAGTCCATAATGTTTTGGATAACCCAGATTGCAAGAGGAAACATTTAGACGTATCAAAAAGAGTAAGCCATGCACGTTCAACTGTGCCGTTATGATGAGGGGAGTAAGGAGCAGACTTCTCATGCTTGATTTGATTTTATATCACAAGGTATTGAAAGTCTTTGGAAGTGAATTGTCCTCCTTGATCAGACAGGACTCATTTGACTGTACCATATATGTGGGTTAGCATCAGCTAAGAATTTTTTTGAAAGCATATATCGCATCCCCTTTTTGTTTTAGGAAGTAAACCATAAGTAAGCCTGAATAGTCATCTGCACAGCATAAGGCATACTTGTGGTCATCGGTGGATATGGGATCCGCAGGACCTGCCAAGCTCTAAGATGGATTTGGCACTTCTGTCAGGCTTTCTGTTTCTGTACTTAGTCATTTTACCTAAACAACACATTTCACACTCAAAGTTTGTACTGTAGCTTCAAAGTCAGTTATGATCATGCCTTCAGAAACTTATGGTAACTTAAGCAAATCTTGAACATCACGATGTCCGAGAATTTCATGCCATTCTCTCTGAGTCTTTCTGACTGAGGTCTAAGAGGCTGTTGTAATTAGGTAGTACATGTTACCTCTCTTCTAAATCTTGAATTCAATGCCTTTAGAGCTTAGCGTTGCACAGTTCTGCGAGAATTGTAAACTAGCACCTTGATTGATTGCTGCTTGCACAGAAAAAATGTTCTGGGAGAATATTGGGATGTATGAGGCGTTCTTCAGGGTAGTCTGGTAAGCCTTTCCCTTTGTGTCGGTCAAAGTTACGGTTGCCGTGCCACGCCCAAGCACGATGTTGTTCAGCCTGCTGCAATCTGCAAGTTCGATGATGTGTTTGGTGCTTTGAAATGACTTGTCGAGGTTGACGAACTTGGATTTGTCAATTGTGATGTGTAGGGTTAAGTTGCTTCACTATCAACTAAAAGCATGTTTGTGTTGATATATATATCATTGCTCTCCCTTTCTCTTTTTCATTCTCTCTCTCTGGTCTCGTCTCTCTTCTTTCTCTCTCTCTCTCTCTTTATCTTTCTTTTTCTCTCTCGACTCTCTCGCTGGTTCTCCCTATCTCTCTTTTTCTCTCTCCTCTCTTCCTCCGTCTCTATCTTTTTCTCCCTCTACGCTCTCTCTCTCTCTTTTTCTATTTCTTTTTCTCTCTCTTTTTGTCTCTCTCCCTCTCAATCTTTCTTCTCTCTTGCCTCTCTCTCTTTCTCTCCTCTCTTTTACTCTCCCTATTTCTCTCTCTCCTCTCTTTCTCCCTCTCTTTCTTCCTCTCTTTTTCTCTCTCATACCTCTATCCTCACTTTCTCCGTCTCTGTCTTCCTCTGTCCCTCTCTAATAATTTATAAATACCGGGGTCATAGAAAAAAAAGACTGAAAATTCTCCGTTTAGCTTCAGCCTAGCCATAATATTACCCTACCAGTCTCTCTCTCTCTCTCTCTCTCTCTCTCTCTCTCTCTCTCTCTCTCTCTCTCTCTCTCTCTCTCTCTCTCTCTCTGACTCTCTCTCCCTGCGTACCTCTGTGTGAGTGAAGTTCACGAGCAGTGAGGGACTGAAAGGCTTGGTGGGAAGGCAAGAGTGTATGAATGAAGGCAAGCTTAGCCTTAGAACTATAAAAGCTAGTGAACACGAGGGTTCGTCCTCTTTTGCATTACATTTTGATGAAAGAAGAATGGCAGGAGATTTGTCGTCGTTATAACTAAGTCGGGAGAGGTGAGAAATGTTGTGATCAGGATCAAGATCTAGATTTAAATTAATAATAATGTAAATAGTAAAATAATAATAAAGGATTTAGAGATTTAAAGAAATAATTAAATAATTTCCTTTCAGAAATTTTGTTAAATGATAAATTTTTTTTGAGTGAACATGCAATCTAGTATATCGTGATATTGTTGACTATTGTTGAAATAAATTAACGATTGAATGGCTGATGCTAACTTAAAAACTGTTTTCCTATTCTGTTGCAGGAAAAATTAGTACCCGAAAAAAAAAACCCAAAAAGAAACAAAAATTTAATTAAAAAAAAAACAAATCTCCTAATTTTCATTTTTGTGAAAATATTACAGTGGTTGGCATAGGTTTGTTACGCCAATTTCAATTCCTAAGAGGAAAAAAAAAAAAAAAAAAAAGGAACATTGTAGCCTAAGTGACATCACCTAATGATGAAAATACCACTCACAATGAGTGTGATATCGAAAAATAAAAAAATACTTTTAGGCTTATACTGAAAAGAAATCGGATAAGAATCGGCCACCTGAACTGATTTGTTAATTTAAAAAAAAAAATCAATTAAGTGAACTTGAAGACAATTTTGTAAAAAAAAGACAAGTCAAGCAAAAGAATATTAAAACAGAGGAGCAGACAAGAACTGGTGTGTGTGTGTGGAAGATAGGATACTCAAGAACAGACAAGAACTGGTGTGTGTGTGTGGAAGATAGGATACTCAAGAACAGACAAGAACTGGTGTGTGTGTGTGGAAGATAGGATACTCAAGAACAGACAAGAACTGGTGTGTGTGTGTGGAAGATAGGATACTCAAGAACAGACAAGAACTGGTGTGTGTGTGTGGAAGATAGGATACTCAAGAACAGACAAGAACTGGTGTGTGTGTGTGGAAGATAGGATACTCAAGAACAGACAAGAACTGGTGTGTGTGTGTGGAAGATAGGATACTCAAGAACAGACAAGAACTGGTGTGTGTGTGGAAGATAGGATACTCAAGAACAGACAAGAACTGGTGTGTGTGTGTGTGGAAGAAGACCTGGAATGTGAAAATGTAATAATATAGAATATATATAGAAATAAAATAGCATAGGATAATTTATAATTTTGCTTCACAGATATATTTATTAAGTTAGTTTCTTAAAATTATTGCTTTGTTTTTGTATTATGTAGAAGGGGGGAATTCATTAGAATAAATATTAAAAATCTAAAATATTGTTGGGTTTTTATTTTGTCATATAAATATATATGTATGTTTGTGACGTTATAATTAAAAATTTATTATGGATTATAATTAATTTAAATTAAGTATAAATAATTTGTTTTTATAGAATTTGAGTCCTTTGCAAGGAGTTAAATCAAATTTTATAAATTAGATAAAATTTAGATATCCCTATTATTTATAAGATAGAAGATACATTAGCTAAAGAGAGTGTATTATTACACACTGCCTCAAGGGAAAGTGAATTTGGATAATTAAATGTATAAAATGCCATGAATTTCAGTACAGGTGATATTGTCCATTTCTTTATAATTTTGTCAGTACCTTGAGGCTTTTGCAAAACAATATTACTACATGAGGACTTAAAAGCGGAGAGAGTGAGAGTGAGAAAGAGAGAGAGAGAGAGAGAGAGAGACAGAGAGACAGAGAGAGACAGAGAGACAGAGAGACAGAGAGACAGAGAGACAGAGAGAGAGAGAGATAGAGAGAGACAGAGACAGAGACAGAGACAGAGAAACAGGAGGCAGGCACATAGACAGAAAGATATGCACCGGATCTCGCACGCAATGAGGATATTATGGCTAGATTTAGGCTAAACTATGTGCTTGCTAAGGCTGAAACGGGAATTTCCAGTTTCTTCTTTTTGTGTCTTCGGTACTTATAAATTATTCTAAAGGGTAGATTACTGTGTAACTAAACAAGAAAATGACTTGGATTTTTTGTTCTCTTGCGTTTAAGTAAGCAATAGAGATAGATCTAGATCTAAGCTAGATTGTTTCATTTGGGAGTCTTGCAAAAAAATTGCAAAGAATAATACAGAAATTTAGATATGCACAGGGTTTTGAGTGTAATATTTATTTAGTACCGGTATGCATATTCGACTTTGCAAATTTATGCTAAATGCAAACAAAATTCAGCTTCTGCTGTCCGTTTTTAGTTTAGAACGAGGTGTGTAAATTCATAAGCGATGGGCTAGGGCTATGTCTCCCTTTCAATTTCATCTTTGGTCTATGAGTGTCAGTTAATCAAGGCGCGTAACTCTCAATGACCTTTTTTTTAGGACCGTCCAAACCTTTCCCTGCGCGAATCTTTTGTTTACCAATTTCTGTCGTATGCCAAGTTCGATATTTTAAAAAACAAAAAAGTAAGGACAATTTGTGGGGTTTTTTTTCTTTTTGATGATGTTCTATGACTCAAGGGAGAAAATTAAATATTTTTATTATTTCAAAGTTGTAGCCTATTACTTTCAATTGTCTTTGTTAAGAGAATGGAAAAACATTTTGAAATTGTTTTGTATTTTCATCTGATTTGGACTTTGAGGCTCCGGAACTTACCTCCGAGACTTCAGAAATGTTTCCTTTCTTGGCCGTAACCATCTCATTCACCTATTCGACCGGCGAAATATTTTGAAAGTTATTTTTCAACTCTTAGTCTAAGCAGCACAGATCTAGATCTAGATTTTAGATCAACTGCTACATAATACCCTCACTTTTTATGTATGACGAGGAGATTTTTGTTAATTACTGAAGGAATTGAAGCGCGATTTAGATAAGAGTTCGTACAGTATAGCCCGGCCAATAGATTTAGATCAAGAATCCAGATAAAAGCTCCTGAAGTGTGCTTTAATTTAGGTTTAGATAACTAGACCTACCTTTAAATTTGAATAAGAATCGAAATTTAGATATTTATTAAATGGCTACTCGTTTGAGATTTTCGATAGTGCCAGATTTCAAGTTTAATGTACAATAGTTATTCTAAATGATAGAGCCAGCAATTCTGTCTGTCTGTTCATTAATTACGCCTACCTTAATCCAGAATAATGCTTAAATCTAGTGCCCTTTTTAATGTATGCTTGAGAGTAATAGTTGAAACCACTAACCAGTCAGGAACTAAAAGATCTGGGAGATCTCTCTCTCTCTCTCTCTCTCTCTCTCTCTCTCTCTCTCTCTCTCTCTCTCTCTCTCTCTCTCTCTCTCTCTCTCTCCCTCCCTCTTTCCTTCCCTTCCTCATCTCATCTCTTTTTACTCAGGGTTCTTATTTTTAAATGATTCTATTTTACCACCTGAAGCAAAGTTTTTTTTAAAGAGCATGAAATATTTCTTATTAATGTAAAGATTTTAATTCATATAATACATAGATATGTGTTGCAATACGGCACATAAGGATCAAGGTACAATTTTTGTGTAATTTATTTTTATAAAGGCTTTATAGGTCAAACTTTAAAAGTCTGATTTAGAGGGAAAAATTCGTTTAATTAACTTCTGCCTTAATCAAGGAGGATTCATCCTTTTCTGATATTGCTCTATTCTGTAATTTACTTTCAGCAACTCTTCATCCTAGAAAAACGTGGAATGCTTATGATAAAGACACTCGTCCATTATCAGCATATCACCTGACATAATACTGATGCTGTCCTCTTTTCATGTCAGCAATGACAAAATAGTGAACTTAAGCATTGCTAATAAACTAGCTAAATGAATGATAAGTGCCAAGTGATCCCGGAATATAACCTATTTACTACCAGAGCTCAAGGATCATTCAAGAATGTGTTGAAAGAGTACCTGTCTCAATTAAATCATGTGGAACTTGTTCTGTTTAATGTGGACATATTTTCATGCGTATAGAGCTCTATTTATTGTTGACAAATGACAAATAAAGTTTTAAAAAATCGTTGTGCCTACTTAGTCAATATTGTGAATCAATGTTCTAATATATATATATATATATATATATATATATATATATATATATATATATATATATATATTATTGGGTATGATCACTTTTTTCAATGTGTTTCAATAAAGCTGCATAGGAAGACAGCCCTTTGTCAAGCTTATGATTTTAGCCAATCAAATCTGAATGTGTCATTAACTACATTAAGATTAATTTTACTTATCTGATAAGAAACTCAAAATTTATTTAAACAATGTAAAGGTGAAATTTTTTTCTGCCAAACACTAATCTTTTGTTTATGATATAAGAATATGAGACAAAGAGACAAATTACTTGTGGATGTAATCCTGGCCCATGCAACATAGTGTTTCATAACTGTACCTAAATTGCATCTATATAATTATTCTTTGATAAAGCCCATCCACAACAGTGTCATCTCAGGTGAATATGCATTGAGCTAAATGTTCGACTTTTTAACCAAGCTCTCAACAGTTAATCAAAAACAAATGAAATTATGTTCAAACGCTTTGAAGCATTTATTCTTATAGGATAACCATGCCATGTTAAGCGAAACGTTTTTTATCACAAAAAAAACCTTTATGCACCAAGTACTGCGCCAACAATACACTTATTTTGCGTAAAATAGCTGCCCAAAAATGGTTAAAAACTAAAGGCAGAGTC